>CM062805.1:90086277-90294466 GCA_031772625.1 Pinus tabuliformis | reverse complement strand
ATTATCCCGGACCAAATCTTAGCTGAATGTTTTGTTAAATCATTGTTACCGAAGATTACTGAAGACGTAGCTAAGCTGGAGTAGTTACTGAGGAGCAAGTGATTGCTCAAGCGCAGTACCTTGACTTAGTTTACACTCAGTCAGGTACGTTACATGAAAAGATCATATCTTCCTAATCAAATCAAATCGCTGCTGCTCCTTCGGGTCTCATGCCGCTGATGGCATGATTGGTACGGTGAATACTAAAAGCAAGAAGAAATCCTCAAAGAATTCTTCGCCTATTATAACCTTACCAGACTCCCTGACAGGAGAATCTTTTGCTGAAGTTTCCGCTGATATTCACGCTGTCGAGTCATCTACGGTTAAATAAAAATCCGGTGGGAAAAAGAAAGGTAAGAAGAAGAATAAAGCAGACAAAACTCCAAAGGAAAAACAGAAAAGTCGGAAACTAATGACGAAAAGCGCAAACCTCGATATCCTTGTTTATTTGTGAAGAGGATCTTTTTACAAGAGATTGCCCTCATCGGGCCGAGGTTGTGAAAATCGTCAAGGGTTCCCCAACTCCTGCTGTTTTGAAAGATCCATTTCCAAAGCAGGAGAGTAAGATGATAGGTTCTTCCTCAGTGCCAGTGAAGAACCCATATTGATGATGTCTCATGTAAGGATTGCGACTCGATCGCAAGATTATGGTAGTAAGAGTCCTGTTGATGGCAAAGAAGCAGAATCTTCTCATTCTAATCCATCAACCTCAGCTCCCGGTTCCGATCCACTACAGATCGAGAAACCTAACCCGGACTTAGTAATCAAACCGCCCGCCAAGGGTGTACTTCGAAGGTCTGCTTTCAATCCACATGCGAGAGCGGCCCAGAATTACAACATTGTTGAGGATTTAGCTGTTTCACCCTCAGCAATGTCGGCTTTGGAAGTGCTGCAATCATGCCCAGCACAACGCAAATTACTTTTGTCGGCTATAGGAGCTGTTGATGTTCAGGACCCGAACCTAATAATCTTTGATCTAGAAAATAGTACATCGCGGTTACCTCATCAGATGGCTTTCCAGATCCCAGTGATAGTCAAAAACAGGCCTATTCATCAGACTGTAATTGATGAGGGAGCTTCCACATGTATTATGTCGATACAGTGTTGGAGATCGCTTGGTTCTCCTTCACTAAATCAATCCCAACAATTCTTAAGGCCTTTGATGGCTGCGGGTTTCATCCGTTTGGCATTCTACAGGATTTTCCTATAGGGGTTGAAGGAAAAATCGTTAGTCTAGATGTGGAGGTGGTTGATGCCCCTCTAGACTACAGCCTTCTCTTGGGTCAAAGTTGGTCTTACGCTATGACAGCGGTCGTTTCATCGGTCTTCAGAGTAATAAAGTTTCCATATAATGGAAAGATCATAACAATAGACCAGCTGGCTTACTTTTCATCTGACCCAGCCTCTTCAGAGAGTATCCAGCATGTCGGTAAAACGACTATCCCTTATAAGGATGTTGGAGTAGGATTAGTTAAAGATGCCGGTTTACTGGGAACTTTTCCTTTTCCTCCAATCAACGCCTCGTCTTTGTTTGCATCCATTCATATGATTACATCAGATACCATTGTTTATGACGATCCTTGGATCATTCCTTCTGAATCTGAGATAGACTCATTTGGTGATGCTATGCCTTTGAGTCCATATGAAATTGCCTATGAAGCTGTGCAGTCTTTTACCAACCCGTGTTCAACCAAAATCGACCAAATGAATGTGGTCCGTGAGGAATCACTTTTCGCGTCAACCTCGGAGTTAATAGCGTTTCCCGAAGTTGTGTCATCTGACGAACAACTTTGTGAAGTCCTGTGCGTAGACGATTTACCATGGGAGGATCTCCATCACAGATCTTCGTTTTTACCTGAGGATGATCGATTTGAAAACGATTTCTCATCAATCTTTACAGCTGAATATGTCAAAGAAGATCAGAATCCAATGAAACATCTTGATTCAGAGCTGAATTTGGGAAACATTTCTCGCACTATTCCCATTGACATTTCAGTCAAGCCCGGAATTGTTGAGCACATTCATATAGGTGCCCCGTGTTCAGATGATGAAATTCAGACATACAAGGCCCTATTTCAAGAATTACACGACGTGTTTGCCTGGTCCTATGAGGAAATGCCAGGAATTGATCCCGCGATTGTTGTCCTTGAGATCAAGACTTACCCGGACGCTAAACCCGTCCAGCAACGTTTGCGTCAGATTCACCCACGAAAAGCGGTTGCAATTAAAGTAGAAGTTGAGAAGCTATTGAAAGAAGGTTTCATTTATCCGATCCCGTTAACGGATTGGGTATCGAATATTGTTCCGGTTAACAAAAAATAGGGAACAATAAGAATATGCATCGAATATAGGGATATCAATCGAGCTTGTCCCAAGGACAACTACCCAACACCCTATATCGATCAAATAATTGACGATTGTGCCGGCAGTGAAATATTTTCCTTTATGGACGGTTTTTCTGGTTACAACCAAATCAATATTCTACCTGCCGACCAACCAAAAATGGCTTTCTTTTGTCCATGGGGGACATTTGATTATTGCAAATTACCTTTTGGGCTTAAGAATGCCGGAGCCACTTTTGAAAGGGCGATGTCTTATGTGTTTCATGACATCAAACACATTGTGCAACCATATCTCGATGATTTGCCCGCTCATTCATTACATCGAGCTGATCACCTTGTCCATTTACGAGCAATCTTCATGAGGTGTAGGCATTATCGTATTCGGTTGAACCCACACAAATGTGTCTTCTGCATAGAAGTGGGACAATTACTGGGATTTGTAGTTTCGAAAGTCGACATTCGCGTCGATCCCTCGAAGGTAGAAGCTATCATCAAATTGCCTCCTCCTTCGAGTCTTCGCCAACTCCAAAGTTTGCAGGGGAAAGCAAACTTTTTACGTCAATTCATTCCTAACTACGCCAAGATTACAAAGTGTTTTACTCGGTTGTTGAAACACAACGCTCAATTCTCTTGGGATGAGATAGCTCAGAAATCTTTTGATGCACTCAAGCACGCGTTGACCCATGCACCGTTGTTGCATCCTCCCAACTACAACCAGGATTACTTTTTGTACCTCGCCACCGCTCATTCCACCATTGGAATAGTCTTAGTTCATGAAGACGAATTCGGAATGGAACATGTGATATATTACTTTAGTTGGACGTTAAATCCAACTGAGCTCAAATATTCACATGTGGAGAAATTGGCATTGGCAGCCGTTCAAGCTGTCCAACGTTTTCGTCACTACATTCTACTCCGTAAAACTACAGTCATTTCGGGTTGCAACCCTATGATCTACATTTTGACTAAACAATTGCTAGGGGGAAAGTACTCTAAATGGATCGTTATCCTGCAAGAGTTTCGACTTGGACTTTGAGAAATCTAAGTCTAAGAAATCCTTATTTTTTGTAGAGTTAATGTGTGACTTCCCGCGTGCTGACACAGAAACTGTGGCAGAGGAACCCATTACGGACGAATCTTTGTTTCTCATCAGCACTTTAGATCCGTGGTATGGGGATATAATCGTCTATCTCCAGACCCAATCCTTTCGCCCGAAGCTTCAAAGTTTGAATGTCGGAAAATTCGGTTCCAGTCCCAACAGTACAAAATTATTGGAGATACTCTTTATCGCCGTGGGGCAGACTTCGTTTTTCGCCGTTGTTTAACTCACGAGGAAGCTAAAAGGGTTCTAAATGACTGTCACTCTGGAGCATGTGGCGGTCATATGTCTGGGTATGCCACAACCCAAAAGATATTGCGCGTTGGCTACTTCTGGCCGTCCTTGTTTAAAGACTGTATTACTGCGGTCCGGAAATGCCACAACTGTCAAGTGTTTGATCGCAAGATGCGCGCTCCACCTGCTCCTCTCCACCCTATAATTTTTGTTGGTCCTTTTGCCAAATGGGGTATCGATTTTATTACATGTAACCCTCACTCGGCCGGGGGCATGCGTATATCATCCTTGCGGTAGATTATTTTACTAAGTGGGCCGAGGCGATGCCTACATTCGAGGCAGACGGCAAGACAGCTGCAATTTTCGTATTCAATCACATTATTGCTAGGTTTGGTGTCCCACAAGCGATAATCATTGACCATGGGCGCCATTTTCGAAACGTTATGATGACAGAACTTACAGGCCAACTTGGTTTGCGTCACGATAGCTCAACTCCTTATTATCCACAAGCGAATGGTCTGGTTGAGTCAATCAACAAAGTTTTAGTTATCATGATCTGACGAATCATTGGTATTCATCGGTCGAATTGGCACAACATGTTATTTTCCGCCCTTTGGGCGTACCGAACCTCAGTGAAAACATCAACAGGGTTCACCCCTTTCCAACTAGTTTATGGTTTGGAAGCTGTGCTGCCCATTGAATGCGAAATCCCGTCACTTCAAATGACTGTCGAATTACTTCCAGCTACTTCCGAAGAGGAGAAGTGTTTATTATACTTAGCTCAATTAGATGAGACTCGACGTAATGCTGCATTGGCAATCGAGACTCACGCAAAACGTATGAAAGCTCAGTATGATCGAAATGTGACCCCTCGAAATTTTTCGGAAGGAGACCTAGTGTTATTATATGATCAAGCTAATGATAAATTAGGTGCTGGAAAATTCGTTCCTATGTGGCATGGGCCCTACATTGTCAAGCGAAAGCTAGCAAAAGGGGTCTATGAGCTGGTAGATTTTGACGGGAACTCTTTGGGTAAACCCAGAAATGGACTTTACCTAAAGAGGTATTATGCTTAAATGATGGGTATGGAGATTTTAGTTAAGTTAGGTTTTTCTTTCTAGCTGGTGTGTTTGTTAGTTTAGATAGTGTGCTTAGCTTAGAGTTGTGTTTTTCGTCGTTATTCTGCTTATCTTGGTTTTTAGCTTGATGTTTGCAGATGTCAATGCCTCTCCAAACATACATTGGATTTTCTGATGGTGCTTGTCGTAGTACACGGAATATCTCTTCCGCAACTTGGGTTATCTATTCGCCCTCTGACGAGTTAGTTTCTATGCATGGGGTAAGCCTCGGTCAAACAACAAACAACATTGTAGAGTACAGTGCAGTGATTGAGTTATTGTCTGAATCTATTTCATTTGGGATTCGGAGTTTGATAGTGAGGTTAGATTCAGAACTCGTTGTATTACAGCTTAATAGAGTGTATGCCATTAGAAATCCAGTGTTATTAAGGTTATTTTTGAGAGTGCGTCTCTTGGAACGTGAATTTGATTACATTGAATATCAGCATATTCCAAGGTCTTTAAATACATTAGCAGATGCAATTGCTTCTCGAATGTTAAACAGACATTTGCGATAATCATACATGTAAATTTAAAAACATTTCATCACACATGTTTAACAAGATAAGCCAGTAATAATGATATATATAGATAGGAGTGTGTCAAAAAATACATCGTCTTCGATCATAGGTTGAAAAACACCTTATGATCGGCAAAAATGATAAGTACAAAAAACCAAAATGTCACATGTGTCTACAAAAACGACCATCCAATCACTGGTGATGCTCTCTATACGACACCACTGCACGCGCCACCCTACACAAGAACCTCCTAAAAGGTCCTGGGACTGCGACTACATAGCGCTGAAGCCTGATAGGAATATCATCTATAGTAGTCTCTGGTATGTCTACCGTAAGACGCTCTAGGTCTTGTTCCAACTCAGCTAGGGTCTCTGTGGCCTCGTCCCGTGGGGCCGGTGCCGCTGCAACTGGTAGTCTCCTCTCGAAAGGCCGGAGATTGGCTGGACGACGTGGGCCTACATCTGCATTTTGAAAAGTGTTACTGTCAGTTTTGAGACGATATAAAAAACAAAAAGAGTAGATAATTTAAAAACTTGTGAAAAATGAAGTACCTATGTCATCCCAATATTCTCCCGGTGGAAGAACCATGTCCGGATCTCCACGAAAATCAACTCCGGCATAAGGAAAATCCTGTATAGAAAAGATCTGGTCCTCCAACCAGTGAAAATACTTCGGAGTAAATCGGACAACCTCCGTGCCCTCGTCAGGATGATGGGCCATCACCGCAACCCATCGCATCAACTTAGGCTCTCGGGAAGGCCCAACCTCAACAGTGAGCTGCTGTGGGATCAGCATCGGAACCCTCTCTAGGGAAAAACTCACAAATAAAGGCCCATAACCAAAAGTCTTCATCTGTCCGTTTTTGGTTCTAGTTAGTTGGACCTTTAAGTTGGCCAACACAGCATCGCACCAGTTGAAAATGGTGCCCCGATAGCAATCAATCGCCATCCGCATTTGGGATCCAGTGGCAATGTGTAAAGCGGCAGCCCCGCAAAGTCTGGTAACTGTAAAAGCAATCACCATAAGTTCAGGTCGGGATATAGTTTTGATCTCTATCCCCTTCTCCTGAGACTGAGTGTTACACCACTCTTGTCGGAGACTAGCGATGGACTGGCCACCCGGCCTAGTCCCGAACAGAGTCAAGTGTTCGCCTCTCTTGGGAAAACCAGTGAGAAAGTAAATATCTGAGGTCTCTATCTCGAGCTAGTGCCCTCCAATGTAAAAGCACTGGTCCTGGATGTTCCATCTCTCTACCAGCCAATCTAGAAAGCGCACTTGGGCCCTCATGCCAGGTATGGCCCAGTATTTGTAGAGGCCGCATGCCTTTAAAGCATCAATGGAAAGTTGATGATTAATGGCGGCCAAATCAACATCTTCTTGTTCTCTCTCGCGCCAATCAAGCATGGTGGGCAATCTACACACCAAAAAACATCTGTTAGAATCAATGAAATCAAAACAATTTGGTCCATTTTGAGGAAATTGGGGTTTGAAAACTCGTTTTGCGGGGTACGCACCCCGCCTTTAGGAACAGGGCGTGGGTACGCGGCTTCCCTTAAGGCAAGGTGCGTACGCCCGGCATTTTCCCAACTGAGAAAATGTCGGGGTACGCGGGTCACCAGTGGAGCACCTGCGTACCCCGAAAGGGGACCTTGAAACCCCAAAGCCTCCAAAAAATGAAACTAGGGCCTAAAAACAAATTCTAAACGGATGGAAATGAAGAGAAGGATGTTGTAGAATACCTCATGAGACGGCGTTCGATTTTGATGGTCGGATTCTCCGCAATGTCCATGGGAAGTTTCTCGCCAAAAGCCCTTTTTCTCTCCTCAACAGTAAAATGGTAAAAATGAATTGGTAAAAACCCTTTTTATAGGTTTTTTGGGTAAATAAATGGTAAATTTGTTTATTTTTCACCATGAAAAGGTATTTTTCAAAGTATTTTTATCTATCTTAAACAGGTATGAGTAATGTGTTGGTTTTTGTGCAGGATAAAGGATTTTCAGGGAAAATTGTCATTTTTCACAAACAAAAACATCAGAGTCATCTTTAAGCCCTTTTCTGACTCCTAAAACATGAAAATATTGCCGAGCGTTTCTTTTACACTCGTTAAAACAGAATTAAAAGACGGTCCCCTTATAACACTTTTCTGACCGTAAAAACAGGAAAAGATTGCCGGATTTTTGTCGTTTCAAATTCGATATTGGAAATAAAACAACGTGTCCTTGATCGCTTTTTACTTTTCAAGTCAAAGACACTAATTATGAAAGTACTCCTTGGTCGTAAAGATCAATCGGTTCTCTCAAGTATTATTTTATACTTTTTCGGGCTTGGGAGACACAAATTTACGAAAAAGTTCAGCCCTGGAGTCTTCTTAAGTTTTTCAGACTCTCTAAAATTGAAAAACACTGAGTTTCTCCTATACTGGACTCGTTAAAATTTCACAGTAAAGGACCTGTTCGATTATAAATAGGAACGGACCACTCCTTCTTAGGGTTCGCATCTAAACTAAGTTGGACTCATCCGAAGGATGAGCTTATAATCAAGCATATGTTATCCTCCTGTTGAGGGCCCTGAAATCGGGTCAACAACAAGGGGGATACCCACCCGGTCGGGAACCTGGTTGGCGGCTCCTTACCCGTTTGGTGTAGCGGGTCTGACTGGGGATAACGGGACCAGCTTCCCGATCTAAGGGGTGTGTGTGTGTAGGGTTTGATTATGTTGTTTCTTTGAGAACTTTTGAGAACTAATTTTAAATCTAACTCATGACTTGACTATAAGCTGCTGAAATCTAATGAAAACAACATATGCAATCTACGCTAACCGGGGTATGTCTTTTCCATCACGTGATCTAAAAAGATTTCATATAATAACTGGTAATGAAGATTATTCAGCTATTATAAGAATATAAACCATTTAAGATAAAACATTCTGCATAAGTAGTTAAACAGGACAGTTGTGGACTGCATATCACATGATAAATCATTCATATGTCAAGCATGAACGAATGACTCCATTGTACAAAAGTGCCAAATGGTAACCACACATTTATACATTAACATATAAATAACATAAGCTATATATCACTCTAAGCAAATAAGTAGAAATTCATCAAGAGATAAAAGTACCATTTATGACTGATTTTTACTCACAAACTTCAAGCAATAATGATTTACTTCTACTTACTTCTAACACCTACTAAGAGTACAGGCAGACGTTAAAATGCAAATATCAATAAATCCGATCCTTCCATTCATCAAAACCCCCTCTGAGGTGCAGAAGTGCATGTTCTGAGGACAAGTTTTTTGACAAATTTCTGGACCCTTCTCCAATGCAATGAGAAGGGTTAAAATACTATGTCCTAATCCTAATAATAGTATTATTACAAAATTAAGGATTCGGTTTTCAAACGACCGTCCTTTTTCTAATATATCTAAAACAAAAAGAAACAACATTCTAAATAAAACTACTTTTGGACTTGGTCTTTGAAGTTGCATGTTTCTAACATAGGCTTGAGAAGAGTCGGCTGGCTAATTTCCATTCTAAGCTGGGTTGCGAAAACGACATCTATAAGAGCTGGTGCTACCTTCTCGGCTGCGTTCATGATACACTTTACCGTCATCCATTGGCTATGTGGTTTAACCAGGTACATCCAGTAACTTTCCCAATTCAGTCCAGCCAGTGCTTGGATAGATTTCCCTTTTGCCTGTGCCTTTTGCCTCCATTCTGTCTCCAGTTGCAACTTGTTTGGTAGGTAGCCCGGGGTGGTTTCTGAAATCAAATTGGCCCTGTGTAAATTTTCATTTACACAGTCGATTAGAATACTTGCCTGTTTCGCTACTGCCTCTGCTGCTTGCTCCGCCTGCGTGATCTGCTCGTCCCATTTATTAAAAAGCATTTCTTTATGATTTTCATTAATTCTAGGTGCTCCTGCTCTTTTTCCCTTTTCATCTTCTTGCCAAGTCAGATACTCTGTCACTCTCTTGTCGTTCTGATCATATTCGCTCCGCAACTCCACCACCTGACTGGTGATTTTGTCGCTTAGCTCACAGAAGTGCCTCCACTGTGATATTTTACGCCCCAATTCTTCTTGTTGCTGCAGTAGTTGATCGTTCAAGCCGATGGACTCTGAAATAAACTCTGCAAGCTTAGGTTCATCTCTGTGCATTTCTTGCTCCGCTTGCAGTTGTTTTTCTTTTTCTTCAAGACTCTTTTGGTAGCCTATTTGCATCTGTTGGAAGTCTCCTTGGAGCTTTTCGAGCTGTCTGGAGGCTTCATTGTTTGCGTTGGCTTGCTGTAACTGTTGTTGTAGCAGCTGTATGTGATTTTCTCATTCCTTTAAGAGCTGCTGAACTTCAGAGGCCTTGTCAATAGTTGCAGAAGCATACGCTCCTGCAATTTGAGACAGCTTCGTAAGATTTTCTGTAAGATTATTACTTGGGTCTTTCCACAAGACGTCTAGATGTTCAGCGTCTTGAGACAGTGCATTTTCGAGCTTTCTTTTCTTTCTTTGTCTTCTCACGACTGCCTTGTGCTGGGGACTGTAGAACACATCTAACCGGGGAATTTCTTCTACGTTAAGTAGAAGTTCCGAGGATGGAGTGATGGAGAGATCTTCTGCTTCTGTGGTAACGCTGACTACGGTCGGAGCAACCTCTTGCACCTCTTGTGTGTCGTTTGCGGGCATCTTTGGGACTTGCCCTTCGAGGTTGATTAATTCATTGAAGGACTCCCACTCTTTATCTAGCTCTACTGTGACAAGAGGAGCTTCGATAACCGAAGGGGGAACATCTCTTGGTGGCGAGGTGATAACTTGTTGCTGAAACATTACATTGGACCGAGTTGTATCTTTGACTGCTTCTTCGTTAATTCTTTTGTCATGCACAGACTCTTCAGGATGTTCGAAACCTTCTCGCGCGGTGTTGGACTTGGATTTGGAAGTGCTGGAGTTCTCGCTGAGGCTGATGCTCGGAGTTGGCTCTCTAGTAGGTATTCGTAGCCTTTCTAGTGGAATGCTGGCCAGCCTTCTATCTCTATATGTTGTGAACTTCTGGAGTTCACCTGGAGACAACCTTGACTGAGCTTCTCGCAAAATCTCTTTGAGTGAGTTCTTACCTTGAAAGAGATCGTCAAACAAATCTTTGTGTCCGACGAACACTCTTATCTTGACGTTCGTAGTAAATTCTTGGGCAACTTTATTTGGGTCGAATGGCCTCATTGGGAACTTATATAATTGAAGGCATGTCACGTTTTCCACCTCATCAAAAGCGTGTCCTGCATCGAATAAAGAGAAGGCCCCACAATTGACGGGAAATTGATGCCAAATGGCCTTTTTCTTATCTTTTAATTCTTTGGTTAAGTCGCCTTCAGAACAGGTTTGATAAGCGATTTATCAAGCCAAAAGCTTGTCTGGGACATACAAGGGTAGGACATGTGGAGGAACAGTGCTTCCATAAACTTGAATGTAAGTAAACCATTCTTCCCCAAACCATCTTGCGATGGAGACGATGTCGGTCACGGCTTCGGGAGAGCACCTTGGGGGGGCTTTACCATATATCATTCTATACATGGGCAATATAAGCCCATGGCAAATCTGGTAAAAATGAGGGGCAAACTGGGAATCCCACAAGATTTTGTGATAGACGTGAATAGGCAACGGGTCTTGGGTAGTCCATTTCCATCCCATGATGGGAAAATTAGATACAAGGCAAACCGAATCCATAACATAGGCAGCCAAATAGAAAGGAGGATAGACCCTTTGAGAAAAGGATCTTTTGGACCTGTAACTAACCACGGCCGTATATAGAGTATCAGAAAGAATTTTAGCCCAGTCTACTAAATCGGCATTTGTGGCAGCGTCGATTAATGGCAGCCACTCAGATGAAAACTTGTTGATATCGGGCATACCAAACAATCTACACAGCATGGCTGCAGCAAAACAATATGGAGAAGTAAGGGAACCAGTGCTGTACATACCTTTCTTATCCTTCTTTAACGGCTCGTCTCTTCTAGACCATTCTTTAGTGGTGTCCGATAGATCTGGGTTCTCCATTGCGAACTTCCTAAGAAATTCCGCATTATAGGTCACTTGCGGTTCGGGCAGGTGGTACATTAGCTTTAGATCCTGGGCGGCGAAAGATCCCACGATCCCATGTCCCTGAATCTTGAATTGTCTGTTACTTAATTCTGCATCATCCAGAATCCACTTGACCATGTCTGTGTATGGTAGAATCTTAGGCCTTGCCGCTATTATGTGAAGGAAAGAACATGCTAGGTCTTCTAGGGTTGCTTCAGAGGAGCGTGGTGTGCCTACAATGGCAGTCACTTTCATTATTCTCGGTTTCTCCTCTTCTAATAGCCTGTACATGCCTTCCCATGTGGAGATTCCTGCATCTCGGTTGCAGGCTGTATCTGTGTATAGGGGCGGCATCTCCTTGGTCTTCTCTCTTGCTTCGGAGCTCTGAGCCTTGTTCTTCTTTCCCATTTTTACTTTGTGTTTCTTTCTAAGTCGTCTTTGCACTTTGTTCCTGCAGATTACAAGTGAAATGGAATGTCCGATCAGAAAGGTGATGGGAGAGTTTTAAATGCAAGAGATAAATCAATTACGCCACCTTACATGAAGCAAATATCCAACAAGGCACGCGTCTTTAATCCTCTTAATGACTGACAACCAATCTATTTACTAACATTAAAAGCGCATGATTTCAGGTCAGGTAATGGTAAGTGGCTTTTCCTTTGAAAGGCGCGCCCGGAGGATTCGTACTACGGTGATTTTATGATTTGCTGACGTACCTTCGCATGTCGCACGGTCGCAATATCGCAGATTGCAAAACCTAGTGCTTGCCAAATCTCGTCTGGCTTGTTTATGCGATATGCAATCTAGCGATCGTAATATCACAGGTCGGCGAAGCTCTTGGCTTTTCGTTATGGACATCAGTATGGTGTGATGCGATGTAGTTATTGATCATGAGGGTGGCACGTATTTTGATTTTTAGAAGAGTAACGGAGATGTTTCCTATCTTTTTTGTATATGCGACTTTAAAATCCTATCGTCTTCCATAGAAAAATATCTGAGAGGCCTTTTCTAAATTATGATTTGTAACTAAAAGAAAGTCTAGCTTTTCTTAAAAATTTTATCTAAGGGTCCCCATTCATTCGGTATCATGATCTGATACTAAATGAAAAAAGGGGGGGGGGGTTGTTGCTGGCCACAACAATTGGCGATTCACTTGGAAGAACTAGTTATCTCTGTTATTTCTATTGACGCTTTTAAAAACTTCTGAAAAATTTAAAAATTTTGAACTTTATTATAAAAAGATAAGACAAACGAGACTTCAAACTGCCTATGATGTTTCGTTTCAAACTCTTTCCGTTTCAATTACTTGTACACCCAGTTCGTCTTTGCATCTAAATCAGCTGTTACTTGGTCTTTGTAAAACATAAAATAAAGTCTTCTCTGTTTATCAGTCCTTTAGTCTGCTCCTTAGTCACAGGTAGAGCCTCTGCTGCCAGCAGGCGTCCATAGCCTCGACAGGGTTACCTTTTAACTAGCAATGATCCTTTATCCTGCTTGAGGTTACTCGCAACATTCCAGAGAAAATTCCTTTTTACGCACTTTTCCTTTTTTAATTCTCTAAAGAACAATGTCTTGGTTTGGTGGCCAATTTATGACACAGTCATTCACTTGATTTACACTTTTGCTGAACAAGCCGGCTCGTGATGAGACCTCTTGTCTTTTGATTGCAACAATCTTAAGTCGTTGCCCTATTTTGATAGACAATATTGGCAAAGTCAACAAGTTATAATATCTGTGATCATGATAAGCCGGCTCGTGATGAGACCTCTTATTCTTTGAGATATAGTGTTTTTCTTGGGTTGTTTCTCTGAACGCTGTAATTTCCTTTTAGCAGGGAGGAAGTCATTTTTTTTCCTTAAGAAAGTTCTGGACGACAATGATAGGGCGATAAAGGCTGTTTTGACAGAGAATACTTATCTTAAGACTGATACCTTTAATTGTGCTGACCTAAAACAAATCCTACACTGAGATAGCTTTCTTTAAAATTTTGGAGTTTGAAACTATCATCATATATGGGTTGAAGTTCTAATGATAATAAAGATCAATTTTTTTTTAAAAGATTCGCTGTTAATAGTAGCAGAAGTTCCAAATTTTAAACAGAGACAAGGTATCTTCAGTAAATGTCAAATGTCGTTGGACCAGAACAAACATTTATTATGGAGGAAATTAAAAAGGAATGATAGGCAATTATTTTCTGAGGTTATGAAAAATATGTATAGCTTTGCCTATCAGTTATTAAAAACAAAAACCTAACTAAACTACTCCTACTCCTACTCTAACCATATACAGGAAATAACTATGTGAAATGATATTTCCAATGGAACCATCTATTCATTTTTATCCCTAGCCGAATGAATCTTCCAAGCATTAATAAAAAGAATCGATTTTTTCTTGGAACGTACTTGTTGGCTAAGAAATAAAAACACAGAACTTCAATTGGAATTCTGGTTGATTTTCTTTTCTTATGCAAAGTTGTTTCCAACTGGGTACCTATTGGATCATAAAAATTAGAATGAATCTCAGTTGTGAATTGATGGTGTCGCAATAGGAAAGACAGCAAGTCAAATTTTGGACAAGATTTTTTGATTTCAATGACTTGTAACCTTTTATCTGTTAGTTTCGAATTTTTTGTGTTTTTGTTTGAGAAGAAAATCCTCATATGTGAGTCGCTAAAACATAATCTATCCAAAGTTTGAAGATTTGAAAAGAAATCCGATTTTGTACATAATGAGTTTGAGTGAGAAAGGGATGGTTGGGAGTTTATACAAATAGTGTTACAGCACGACTGGGTTTTACTTGTAACATCTTGTTTTTTACAAAAACTGGCCAGGCTTTGTGAATAGGGAACTAGGTCATGATTACAAACAGGGATGGAGCTTTCCTCATGATATGAATCATAGATCGGGGTATTACCTGGGATAGTAAAATCATTTAAGTGATCTTCTACTTCGAGATGAGGGTGGACTGACATGATTTCTGTTTTAAGATGTGCCCTGTCCTCTGACCCTAATTGAGTTATCTGAGAAAACTCAACAACATTATCATCGTCAAAGTAATTATCATAAAAGACTCTACAGATTTCCCTAGGTTCCTCCTTTTCATTGTATGTTTTCTGACAAGGGAGTTCAGGCAATCCCTTTTTATCCTTGATCGAAAGCTGTGTTAATGCAATCTCTTTAACTTGAAAACCTAATGATGAGTCATTTAAATAACCCTCTGTAGTTTTTGAGATATCTTGAATATTAAGAGGGGAAAGGTTGTCATCACTAAAAACATCAGGATAAAGAGAAAAATGTAAATCTGGAACAATACATTTAAAAACATCATAAAAGAAACTTTGTTCATCAGATCTATCACAAATGTCGGGCTTTAGATCATACCTTTTTGCGCTGATACTTTTTGAAAGAGAAACATTTGATTGATCTAACCTTGGCATCTGCATTTGTTGGCTTGCAATGATATTGTCAGAGTCATCTTCTGTTTCCAAGGTAATTTTGCTTTTAGCATCTTCATCTCTCTTTACTGGTAGTAGAGCATGCATGACTCCCAGGCTTTGTAGGTTTTCTTCATTATGGATGCTTTGTGTATTTAACTTGGAATGATCATTCATATTAGAAGAAAAGCTAACAAAGGTAGAATTAATTTCTGATTGGTCAGACACAGGAGGTAGGAAATACTCATCGTGATCTGAAGATTCTTCGTCTGTGAGCTCATTCTCGAGATTATATTGTAGGCATTTAAGATGAAACCGCATATTGAAATCCCTTACGGGTTCATCTTGTTCTCTAAGATAATCAATTTCATCATATACCTGTTCGTAATCATAACAATCAAATTCCAAGATGAACATCTTAACGAATTGGTCCCAGCTGTGAATTGATGCAACTGGGAGGGTTCTGCAACATTTTGTAGCTTCTGCTGTGAAGGTAAGAGTAAAAATCCTGCACAAAATGCCTTCATCAATCTTTTGAGCATCAGAAGTTGAAACCTTTTGTATGAACTGAAGGGCGTGATTGAATGCAGAAGAGTTTTTCTTACCATTGAACTTTACCTGAGACAATAGCCTTACCACGTTCGGTGGAATGTTGGAAGAGGTATGAACATAGATGCAACTCCAAATAGGAACTTCACGAGTAGTCATCCTGTTTCAAGATTTATAATTCAAAAACAAAACATTCCAACAGGTATTATGCTCAGGCCCTCCTTCTAGCGCCAAATATGTTGAGGACCCTGAAATCGGGTCAACAACAAGGGGGAGACCCACCCGGTTGGGAACCTGGTTGGCGGCTCCTTACCCGTTTGGTGTAGCGGGTCCGACTGGGGATAACGAGACCAGCTTCCCGATCTAAGGGGTGTGTGTGTGTGTAGGGTTTGATTATGTTGTTTCTTTGAGAACTTTTGAGAACTAATTTTAAATCTAACTCATGACTTGACTATAAGCTGCTGAAATCTAATGAAAACAACATATGCAATCTACGCTAACCCGGGGTATGTCTTTTCCATCACGCGATCTAAAAAGATTTCATATAATAACTGGTAATGAAGATTATTCAGCTATTATAAGAATATAAACCATTTAAGATAAACCATTCTGCATAAGTAGTTAAGCAGGACAGTTGTGGACTGCATATCGCATGATAAATCATTCATATGTCAAGCATGAACGAATGACTCCATTGTACAAAAGTGCCAAATGGTAACCACACATTTATACATTAACATATAAATAACATAAGCTGTATATCACTCTAAGCAAATAAGTAGAAATTCATCAAGAGATAAAAGTACCATTTATGACTGATTTTTACTCACAAACTTCAAGCAATAATGATTTACTTCTACTTACTTCTAACACCTACTAAGAGTACAGAAATGCAACATCAATAGCAGACATTAAAATGCAAATATCAATAAATCCGATCCTTCCATTCATCAAAACCCCCTCTGAGGTGCAGAAGTGCATGTTCTGAGGACAAGTTTTTTGACAAATTTCTGGACCCTTCTCCAATGCAATGAGAAGGGTTAAAATACTATGTCCTAATCCTAATAATAGTATTATTACAGAATTAAGGATTCGGTTTTCAAACAACCGTCCTTTTTCTAATATAACTAAAACAAACAGAAACAACATTCTAAATAAAACTACTTGTGGACTTGGTCTTTGAAGTTGCATGTTTCTAACATAGGCTTGAGAAGAGTCGGCTGGCTAATTTCCGTTCTAAGCTGGGCTGCGAAAACGGCATCTATAAGAGCTGGCGCTACCTTCTCGGCTGCGTTCATGATACACTTTACCGTCATCCATTGGCTATGTGGTTTAACCAGGTACATCCAGTAACTTTCCCAATTCAGTCCAGCCAGTGCTTGGATAGCTTTCCCTTTTGCCTGTGCCTTTTGCCTCCATTCTGTCTCCAGTTGCAACTTGTTTGGTAGGTAGCCCGGGGTGGTTTCTGAAATCAAATTGGCCCTGTGTAAATTTTCATTTACACAGTCGATTAGAATACTTGCCTGTGTCGCTACTGCCTCTGCTGCTTGCTCCGCCTGCGTGATCTGCTCGTCCCATTTATTAAAAAGCATTTCTTTATGATTTTCATTAATTCTAGGTGCTCCTGCTCTTTTTCCCTTTTCATCTTCTTGCCAAGTCAGATACTCTGTCACTCTCTTGTCGTTCTGATCATATTCGCTCCGCAACTCCACCACCTGACTGGTGATTTTGTCGCTTAGCTCACAGAAGTGCCTCCACTGTGATATTTTACGCCCCAATTCTTCTTGTTGCTGCAGTAGTTGATCGTTCAAGCCGATGGACTCTGAAATAAACTCTGCAAGCTTAGGTTCATCTCTGTGCATTTCTTGCTCCGCTTGCAGTTGTTTTTCTTTTTCTTCAAGACTCTTTTGGTAGCCTATTTGCATCTGTTGGAAGTCTCCTTGGAGCTTTTCGAGCTGTCTGGAGGCTTCATTGTTTGCGTTGGCTTGCTGTAACTGTTGTTGTAGTAGCTGTATGTGATTTTCTCATTCCTTTAAGAGCTGCTGAACTTCAGAGGCCTTGTCAATAGTTGCAGAAGCATACGCTCCTGCAATTTGAGACAGCTTCGTAAGATTTTCTGTAGGATTATTACTTGGGTCTTTCCACAAGACGTCTAGATGTTCAGCGTCTTGAGACAGTGCATTTTCGAGCTTTCTTTTCTTTCTTTGTCTTCTCACGACTGCCTTGTGCTGGGGACTGTAGAACACATCTAGCGGGGGAATTTCTTCTACGTTAAGTAGAAGTTCCGAGGATGGAGTGATGGAGAGATCTTCTGCTTCTGTGGTAACGCTGACTACGGTCGGAGCAACCTCTTGCACCTCTTGTGTGTCGTTTGCGGGCGTCTTTGGGACTTGCCCTTCGAGGTTGATTAATTCATTGAAGGACTCCCACTCTTTATCTAGCTCTACTGTGACAAGAGGAGCTTCGATAACCGGAGGGGGAACATCTCTTGGTGGCGAGGTGATAACTTGTTGCTGAAACATTACACTGGACCGAGCTGTATCTTTGACTGCTTCTTCGTTAATTCTTTTGTCATGCACAGACTCTTCAGGATGTTCGGAACCTTCTCGCGCGGCGTTGGACTTGGATTTGGAAGTGCTGGAGTTCTCGCTGAGGCTGATGCTCGGAGTTGGCTCTCTAGTAGGTATTCGTAGCCTTTCTAGTGGAATGCTGGCCAGCCTTCTATCTCTATATGTTGTGAACTTCTGGAGTTCACCTGGAGACAACCTTGACTGAGCTTCTCGCAAAATCTCTTTGAGTGAGTTCTTACCTTGAAAGAGATCGTCAAACAAATCTTTGTGTCCGACGAACACTCTTATCTTGACGTGACGTTCGTAGTAAATTCTTGGGAAACTTTATTTGGGTCGAATGGCCTCATTGGGAACTTATATAATTGAAGGCACATCACCTTTTCCACCTCATCAAAAGCGTGTCTTGCATCGAATAAAGAGAAGGCCCCACAATTGACGGGACATTGAGGCCAAATGGCCTTTTTCTTATCTTTTAATTCTTTGGTTAAGCTGCCTTTAGAACAGGTTTGATAAGCGATTTCTCAAGCCAAAAGCTTGTCTGGGACATACAAGGGTAGGACATGTGGAGGAACAGTGCTTCCATAAACTCGAATGTAAGTAAACCATTCTTCCCCAAACCATCTTGCGATGGAGATGATGTCGGTCACGGCTTCGGGAGAGCACCTTGGGGGGGCTTTACCATATATCATTCTAAACATGGGCAATATAAGCCCATGGCAAATATGGTAAAAATGAGGGGAAAACTGGGAATCCCACAAGATTTTGTGATAGACGTGAATAGGCAACGGGTCTTGGGTAGTCCATTTCCATCCCATGATGGGAAAATTAGATACAAGGCAAACAGAATCCATAACATAGGCAGCCAAATAGAAAGGAGGATAGACCCTTTGAGAAAAGGATCTTTTGGACCTGTAACTAACCACGGCTGTATATTGAGTATCGGAAAGAATTTTAGCCCAGTCTACTAAATCGGCATTTGTGGCAGCGTCGATTAATGGCAGCCACTCAGATGAAAACTTGTTGATATCGGGCATACCAAACAATCTACACAGCATGGCTGTAGCAAAACAATATGGAGAAGTAAGGGAACTAGTGCTGTACATACCTTTCTTATCCTTCTTTAACGGCTCGTCTCTTCTAGACCATTCTTTAGTGGTGTCCGATAGATCTGGGTTCTCCATTGCGAACTTCCTAAGAAATTCCGCATTATAGGTCACTTACGGTTCGGGCAGGTGGTACATTAGCTTCAGATCCTGGGCGGCGAAAGATCCCACGATCCCATGTCCCTGAATCTTGAATTGTCTGTTACTTAATTCTGCATCATCCAGAATCCACTTGACCATGTCTGTGTATGGTAGAATCTTAGGCCTTTCCGCTATTCTGTGAAGGAAAGAACATGCTAGGTCTTCTAGGGTTGCTCCAGAGGAGCGTGGTGTGCCTGCAACGGCAGTCACTTTCATTATTCTCGGTTTCTCCTCTTCTAATAGCCTGTACATGCCTTCCCATGTGGAGATTCGTGCATCTCGGTTGCAGGCTGTATCTGTGTATAGGGGCGGCATCTCCTTGGTATTCTCTCTTGCTTCGGAGCTCTGAGCCTTGTTCTTCTTTCCCATTTTTACTTTGTGTTCCTTTCTGAGTCGTCTTTGCACTTTGTTCCTGCAGATTACAAGTGAAATGGAATGTCTGATCAGAAAGGTGATGGGAGAGTTTTAAATGCAAGAGATAAATCAATTACGCCACCCTACGTGAAGCAAATATCCAACAAGGCACGCGTCCTTAATCCTCTTAATGACTGACAACCAATCTATTTACTAACATTAAAAGCGCATGATTTCAGGTCAGGTAATGGTAAGTGGCTTTTCCTTTGAAAGGCGTGCCCGGAGGATTCGTACTAAGGTGATTTTATGATTTGCTGACGTACCTTCGCATGTCGCACGGTCGCAATATCGCAGATCGCAAAACCTAGTGCTTGCCAAATCTCGTCTGGCTTGTTTATGCGATATGCGATCTAGCGATCGCAATATCACAGGTCAGCGAAGCTCTTGGCTTTTCGTTATGGACATCAGTATGGTGCGATGCGATGTAGTTATTGATCATGAGGGTGGCGCGTATTTTGATTTTTAGAAGAGTAACGGAGATGTTTCCTATCTTTTTTGTATATGCGACTTTAAAAACCTATCGTCTTCCATAGAAAAATATCTGAGAGGCCTTTTCTAAATTATGATTTGTAACTAAAAGAAAGTCTAGCTTTTCTTAAAAAATTTATCTAAGGGTCCCCATTCATTCGGTATCATGATCTGATACTAAATGAAAAAATGGGGGGGTTGTTGCTGGCCACAACACCTCCTCAAGCTTGTAAAAAATAAAGAGGTACTTGCCAGAAATGGTGGGGGAAAAGAGAGAAAAATGATCCTATTTGTTATCCCTTGTCTCAGAATAAACCTTGTCACCACTCTTGAACACGACACTTTTTCATTCACCTGGGTTGGGAAATCCTTTGCCTAACAGTTGATCAAACCACATTGAAAATCTCCAACCGATTCCGGGTATTAACTTTGGGTCAATTGTCACCAAGCCATCTGTCGTGCTGTTATGTGTTCAAGAGGTCACTGCAAATAAACCATTCATCTGCAAAATACCTGTCATCCATCTCGACCATCCCTGAGTCAGTCCTTACAGCTACATCTCTTCAACTTGATTTATGATTTCGTGTTGTGGGCTTGCCTGCAACGGGTCGCTTTCTATCGACATCAGCACATTATCTAGAAAGATGACCTAGAAATCGTCAGTACCTTGAAATTTGCATGCATCAATGGCAGGTTTCTCGCCTTTGACGACGGTTTACATCATTGACTTTCGATCGAAGGATTCCGTGACATGTTCGACATCAACTCATTCATTCACATCTCATGGATTGTATTGGGTACTTTGAGAACCATTGACATCACTGGTGGTCTCTCTCACACTTGTTAACAGTTTACATCATCGACTGGTAATCAAGTGGTTTCTGCCATGTTCGACATCAACTCATTTATTCGCATGGATAGAATCGTACCATTTCGGGAAATAGAAATGAAGACCCTAGATCTAGTTTCCACCATCCAGGCTGCGAGGAGTTTTGTATTCATTATACAGTAGACTAATCATAAATAGATGGCTACGTCCATACTGTGTCTACATGAGTCTATGATTATGATGTACTACGAAATCATTCCTATATCAGAGCAGTAGTTAGTTTGTTAGTTAAAGTTTTCAATCTGAGTATGGGAATGCCTACCTCAGTGATGATATGATCTTACATATGTATTTTGTGTTGAATATTTGCAGGTTCCGACTGGGCTCTCCACAAGATAATCCTTGAAATGATAAAGTACTTCACCCTTCCTAGATGATATGAAACCCTAATCTACTACAGGCTTCGCACTTTAGGGGGCAATCTGTTACACTAAAATTTGTCACCATGACTATTTGCAGTTAGTATGGCTCCATCAACTGTCATACTATCCTCCTTGGCAAGTCTTATACCTCTGCTCCTCATGTCAAACTCCAAGAAAGAGAGAAAGTCCTTAAAAAGTCAATTAACTCTGGTTACGCAGTTTCTCTTAACCTTACCTGCATGTACGCACCCCAAGTTCACAATACCTGTGTACTTGTACGCTCTGTCTGTAAAGGGGTGGATGCGTACTCCTATAAAGGTCAAAAGGCGCGAGTTTTACTTCAAAAAAGTTACTTGTGGTCGATTCTAGAGCATTCTAGAAGTTGGTTTGACGTGTATTGAGCGCCTCCAGATAGTTCATGTATCCCTATGAAAGAGGAACTTATCCCATCAAGAGGGGAGCTATCCCATTCAAAGAGGGGCTTATCCCATTGATGGTGGACCTGATTAACTTCCTCCAAAGCACTATAAATACAGGCATTGGGCTAGAGGGAGGGGAGGTTGAAAGCTGAACATTCCTAAGGGTAGATGTTGCTGAAATTAGGACTCCCTTATAGAGCTTGAGAGGAGAGATTCCCATCCTTTCTTAGCTTCATTTGGAAGTGTGTGAGCTGATCAAAGTAAAGGAGAACTCTTGCTGGACCCTGGGAGGGACCTGCACAACACCAAGGCACTGGTTGTAATGGTTTCTTTTGTTTCCACTTAATACAATTAAGTTCATTTTTCTCAACAAGTTGTTATATATAATTTGTTTCATATACTCCTTGGTCTTTATGATGAATATGTTTTATTTTATGAGTTATTCAAGTGTTATGTAATCGTTTGCTTGTTAGTGAATGCAGGTTTCGAAGAGAAGGAGGAGTTCATCCGGATCAGAGAGGCTGGACTACTACAAATAGCGTTGGACTAAAGGTATGTTATAAACACCTGATTGCTTGTATTCTAAATTCATATTCAGGGAAAGATAGTGCTTAATTGTCTTGTTTGTCACTAGAAAGCCTTAGCTTCTAGGGAGGTCGGTTTTGTCCGCAAAATTGACTCTTTCCGCATGACACATCCCTTTGGAAGGGGAACAAGATCCAATGTATCATTTGCCAATAATGAATGATATTCTTCATTCATAGCTGCATCCCAATTTGGATGGCTTGAAGTTTCTGCAAAGGTGTCAGGATCATAATTAGCTAAAGCTTGAGCTAGTAAAGAAGAGGCTCTATCGAACTGAGAACGTGTACATTGATGATCTATAGGATCACCGGAAAGAGCACCTGCTGCATCCCGAGTAGCACAAACCCATTTTGGAAGCTGAGGAGCTGAAGGAGGATCCTGAGAAGGTGGGGGAGGATTGTAATCCTCGTTGTCATCATTTGAAGAAGAAATATTTTCAAAAGTAGAAGGGATAGAGAGAGGTGCCACATCCACCGAACTAGGCTGGTAGGCTGATATATTTTCAGCAAACTTTACATCTCTTCTAATGATAACATTTTTGGACTTAAGTGGAATAAGTCTGTATCCTTTGACATCTTCAGAATATCCAACAAAAATACATTTTTCACTCTTAGGTTCTAAAGCTTTATGTTTCTCATCTGGAATATGGGCCCATGTTTCACTTCCAAAAACATGAAAGTGACTTACATATAGTTTAATTGAGCTCCATGCTTCTTCAGGAGTGATATTCTTTAAAACCTTAGTAGGAGTGTGATTTATTATGTAATTTGCACAGTTAATTGCTTTTGCCCAGAAATTAAGACTAAGTCCTTTAGATTGAAGCATATAATTAGCCATTTCCTTTAAGGTGTGATTCTTCCTTTCAGCTAAACCATTTTGTTGTGGAGTATATGGAACAGTATGTTGCATTTGAATTCCATTCTCAGTGCAAAAGTTGATGAATTTGTTGTTAACATATTCTCCGCCATTATCAGATCTTAGCTTAAGAATTTTATGTCCAGATTGTTTTTCAACAAAGACCTTAAAGGCCAAGAACATGTTAAATACTTCACTCTTGAGTTTTAAGAAGTATACCCAAGTGCATCTGGAGAAATCATCAATGAAAGTTAAGAAATACTTGTAGCCAAAGAATGAAACAACTAGAATCGGACCACATAAATCACTATGCACAAGCTGTAAAGGGGCTGAGGCGTGCCAAGAGGCACATTTTTCAAAACTATCTCGATACTGTTTTCCGAGTACACATCTAGAACAAACACCATCTCTGCAAGATACCATTGGAAGACCTGTCACCATATTTTCTTTACATAGATTCTGAAGGGAGCGATAGTTTAAGTGACCAAATCGCTCATGCCAAAGCTTGCTCACTTCATCATTATGAGAAACAAATATCGAGGGAAGATTTGATGACCCAAAGTTGTTAAACTTATACAACCTTGTAGAATCATCAGCAATGCTAGTAGCTAAAATCTGTCTAGGATCTCTTTGTTCCTTAATTACAACATCGTGAACTGAAAATTCAATGATTTTACGTTTACCTGAATGAGTTATCTAATATATAGATAGAAGATTGTAGGGTAAGGTTGGAACACATAATACATCATTGAATTGACCATTGTCTCTATGAACAATTCTAATCCCTACAACACTAAGAGATCTATCATCACCAACATATATATTTTTGGTGTTACAATCATTTAAAGAAGAAAACATGGCTTTAGTTTTTGCCATGTGATAAGAACCTCCAGAATCAATGAGCCACTCATGAGAATGAGAAGAAGATGATAAATTTAGTGCATATCTAGATTGAGATGCTTGAAAACCACATGGAGAAAGTGTTATTCCTGAAGATGAAGCTGAAGTTGTTGAGTGCTCCAAATGGATGTTATGCTTCTTCATTGCTGCTTCAAGGCTTCCATCTTCTTAAAGCATTTGGATTCTAAGTGGATATCTCGATTACAAAAGTGGCAATGTCTATCAGTCTTCTTCCCTTTGTTTTTATTTGCCTTATCATTTTGTTGAAATGATTTTTCATTTTGAGACTGAAATGGCTTAAGACCCTTGTTTGGTTTAGTACCATTCTTTTTAGGATACAGCTTCTTAGGATTCTTTGAATTTGGTTAATGCTGGGCAGCTAAGGCTTTCTTAGAAGAGTTTGCAAGATTAAGAAGATCAAGATATAAGAGTTTTTCTTGTTATCTTATTAAAGAATCACAAAAGGCATCAAAAGAAGAGGACTTGTAGTCTTGTCCTTGAGAAATGAAGGCTTCTCTTGTAGAATGGAAGGTGGAAACAAACACAGAGTGGGATGGTCCCAACTTAGTAAGAATGGAATAGATAAGGTTACCATCTTCTTCCTTAACCTTAACACCTTCCAAGAGAAGTCTAAGGGTCTTGAACTTGGACAAAAAATCTTCAATGGAAGAAAAATTATTGGGGTCCAATGTAAGCAACTCATTTTCGAGTTGATGGACTCTAAGTTCATTTTTAATTCCAAAAACTTTAGTGATCTATTTCATTGCTTCATTAGGAGTATCAAGTTCTGCGATATGGAATCTAAGGTCTGGAGAAATAGACATCCATATCAACCCACATGCTTGATCTTGCCTATTTTCCCATTTGGCTACCTTATCTTCACCTTTAGGTTTGGTTTCTTGGCCTGAGGCTATTCTGTAAAGACCTTTACTTCTAAGTAAATCCATAATGTAGGACCACCATTTGAAGTAGTTGGTGCTGTCAAGAATAAATTAGCATGGACTTTCCATTTTAATAGAAAATGAAGCTATAGATGCTGAAACTAAGTGTTCCAATCGAAATATCTCGAAAGGTTAGGCTGATTCAAAAAAAAAATCTTTGAAAACAGCTTCCAGATGAAGAAGTTATGGCTTTTTGAAGAAAAGTTGTTGAAGATGCCGATGAAGTGGGAGAATGTGTAGAAATGAATGATCATGTTATATTTAAAAAAAATCTGCCCCCTTTCCAAACTTAATCTAATTAGCTCAAAAAAAAGAAACACTTGAACTCAAGACCTCTATTCTCATAAAGTAGCTTTAGACTAAGTGAGCTAGATTAAAAAGTTAGTAATTTTTGGAAAAGAGGAAAGGGTTTTTTTTTTTTTTGGGTGCGTGCTTACTTGAGAAAGCTCTTTTTCCATACAAAACAAAAAACAGAAAACCCAACACAGACATACAAAAAAAAAACCTTACGGCTTGAAGTTAGCTTTAGTTGGAAAATAAATATTTTCCTCAATGTTTTCGATTTTCCAAGATCACACTAAGGCACGACGGAAAAGAGCATACACGACGGAAAAGAGCATGAGAAAAAAAAATCCTTCCTTTCTGTTTCTGATTTTCCTAGATCATACAGAGTCATGGGGCAAAGGGCATACACATAAATGAATGATATAGATCCGGTAATAAAAAAAAATAGCTAAATGAACCGAAATAAACAGAGAGAAAATAACTAAAAATTGCAAATAAACATTGTATACCTCCAGATCTTAAAAATGACGTAGCTAGGTCTACCGGAAACTTTTTCACGTCAAAAAAAAGGGGTTCCTCATTGGAACAGATGCTCCTAACACAATAGAGCAGTCATGTCGGCCCGAAAGCAGTCAATAACAATAGATCTAGGAAACGTCAGTCAGATGCAGTTCTATCGGCTTCAGGTTTGGATCATCAACGGGTGTGACCCTCAAATAGCTCTGATACCATGTAGCAATTTATAGGGTAATTTCCTTAGACAAAACACCAAAGGGCACTGCTCACAAACAGATCACAAATCAATACACCAGTATTGCTGACGTGGTCAAAACCCTTAAAGAGGGAAACAGTCCACGGCCTGAGCCAACGCGGCCACTTCAGAAAATTTATTAATAAAAGAATGAAACTTTACATAAGCTTCTATCATGAATGGTTACCCTACAAATGACCCTCAATGCTCTTTAAATAGAGATCATGGACCAATTGGGTGTTAAGCCACGGTTCAATTGTCGATAATACCAAGGAGAGAATGAACAGTCGAATCACTACATATCGTGACCGTCAGATTGTAAGTTACAAAAGTACATAGTAAAGAAACACACTGTACCTAACTCTACACTAGACCAAGTTATACTTAACTATTTCCCCTGTGTCGGAATATCCTAATAGTCATAAGTGCCAGATATTTGAGGGAAATAGAAAACTTTAACCCTTGCCTCTTAAACCAATCTCCACAGAACTACCATTTCAACAATTGGGGTTAGACTTCATTGGAGAAATACACCCAGCCTCCTCAGCCCAGCATAAGTGGATTTTGATAGCCACTGATTATTTTACCAAATGGATAGAAGCCATCCCTTCTAGACAAGCCACAGACTCTGTCATTATCTCCTTCCTAGAAAACAATATCCTGTCAAAATTTGGATGCCCCCAAAAGCTCATTACTGATAATGCAACTGCCTTTAAATCCAAGAAAATGGTAGATTTCTGTAACAAATACCACATCACCCTTGGCCACTCCACTGCCTATTATCCTCAAGGTAATGGACTTGCAGAATCCTCTAACAAAATCCTGCTCAATATCATTAAGAAATTACTGGAAGACAACAAAAAGACATGGCACAAAAAGTTGGTCAATTACTTATGGGCAGACAAACTAAATACTAAGAAGTCAATTGGCACATCTCCCTATCAGTTAGTATATGGGATGGATGTTGTTTTTCCATCTTCTTTGCGAGTGCCAGTGATGAAGATCATCCAAGAGTTGCAGGTAGAACCAAATGATATCTAGAGAAGGATAAATCAGACCATACACTTGCTGTGGACCAGAGAAGAAGTATATGTAAAATCACAAGTAATCCAGGAGAAATCAACAAGATATTTGATAAAAATACCAAAGCTGATGATTTTTACATAAGTGATAAAGTTCGTAAGTGGGATTCAAGAAGAGAAGACAAAGGAAAACATGGCAAATTTGAGAGAGATAGATGGCTCAGATCTATCAGGAGGACCTATAAATGGTAGAATGTTGAAGCATTACTTTTCCACCGATTAATAATAGTTCAATTTACTTTGATCATTGTATATAACATTGCAGAGTTTAGATTGGATTGGATGGTGATATTTTGAAGTTGAATCCTGAAGAGAAGGCCATGAGCCTTAAAGGTTTCACCATCATAAGTATGAATAAGGTAGAAATCACAGAAGAATAGTTTACAGGGTAACTGTAGTCACAGTTCAAAGGCTACTAATGTTAAAGTTCTTGACATTTCACTAGGAAATTCCATCCCCATGTGGAGCCACTGTTAGGGTCCTATAATAATAGGATTCATAATTTTGAATTGGCTATAATTAGTCCTGTAATATTGTACATACTTTTTCTTTCTACAAAATGTTTTCCATATTAAAAATTAAAAAATGTAAAGAGGGTATGTCCTAAAAGAAATATCAAAGGACAAAAAGAATAAGAAAAGAACAAAAAAGTGAAAAAATATGAACCCCAAACAAAAATAGATCATGAAAGTGTGCAAGTCTAAGTGCCACTACTTTTTACTCTACTATTCAAAATAATGCTTGTGTGTAGCTTGTCACAAATTCCACAACCCATGATAGTCAAATAGTTTAATATTGACTACTTCTTGATTTAAATTTCATGTTTATAGATAAAGAATAAAGATCTATCCAAATTGTTTAATCTTGGCAGAACAATAGTTAGGTAGAGAAATAAAATGTGCTCATAAGCTTAATATGAGCCATTAGAAGATATAAGGTTAGAATTACATAGTTTGTTTTTCAAAAGAAAAAGAAAAGAAAGGGTCTGCTAGCTTAAATGCACCCAATAAAGTGAAGAAAACATGTTAAGGTAAGTAAAGGGTAAGTAGAAGAAAGGTTGCAAAAGTACAAAGTTAATTGAAGCATAAGCACATTTATCATGCTTAATCCTATGTTTCAGTATGTAGGAGCAGTTATGAAAGTGAAAGGATGTTCACAAGCTAATTTAATTAACTTCCCCTCATTTCATTTCACCCCCCACTACATACTTACTAATTTCCCCATTATCCCATCATTTGTTAAGAAAATACCCTTTTCCCTTCATTTTGACCCTTACCCCTTGGTTTCACACATTTCCATAGCAAATTACCCTTCAAAGGTCATTTTCCTACCCAAAAATCCTTTTCCCTAGTGTGAAACCCATTCCCCTTTGAAAATATCATTTTGCCCTTATTAATTCCCTATTTTATCTAAGAAACCCATAAAACCCGCCTTGTCTAAAGTTTTGTTTCCCCCCCGCTTTATTTAATTAACTCTGCCATTCATATATTTCCTGACAAAACCATTTTAACCCATAAAACCCCTTTATCCTAAGTTTTGTTTCCCCCTCACTTTATTTAATTGACTCCACAAAATTCACATTTTCCCAATATAAACTAGTTTAACTCACCACCCTTGGTACAGTTAACAAACCTTACTACATACAACCTCGATCCGACTTTATTAAACCCACTTATATTTAAACCCGCCTTATTCATTATTTAATTATAGTTAAGTGTAATTAATTCCCCTGGGCCCCACTAATCTCCGCCCCTTTTCCCTCCGTGCATCTCGACCGCACGACAACCCTCTGATCACCCACTTCAAAATCCAACGACCCACATCCATATCGCACGTTCCAGATGTCCGACATTTAAAAGCCCGAGAGCACGTGAGATTCAGGGTTTTTCTCAAGCCCCTTTTGGTTACATGGCAGCTTTAGGTGAACCCATGTGCTCTCATTGAAAAACTACCCGACTACAAAAAGCGGTGCGATGACCCTTAATACCACCTCCTCGCGTAGGCCGAAACCATCCACTGTTCATTATGAAATTCTGCGCCAATTCTAGTCGTTACCCATTAAAACGCCGAAGACCCTCATTTTCACTCTTTTCACTCGTTTTTTCACTGAAAGTTTCCTAACCCTTCGTACGCCACCCTAATCCTCCATAACCAAATTTGACCTCCGATTAGCTTCCGAACATGCTCCGAACTTCGTCCACAGACATCTCAGTTCCCTAAAGCCATTATCACCTCCATGCTAACCTATGTTCTTATTAACAATTGTTTTATTTTGTAGGTGATTAGAAGTCCAAGAGCTTGGATAAACAATTTTGATACTAGTTCCAAAACCTATTTACTCCAAGATTCGAAAGGAAATGTACTCAAAATGCTTTATTCAAAGGAAAAGACAATTATCACAGAGCAGAAGGAAATAATTTACACAAACAGAGATGAAATCATTTTCACCAGCATAGCAGAGGATTCTTACAAACTACTCTTCAAGCAACATTTTGTATTCTACATGTCTTTTAGTAAAAATCATTTTTACTAAAAAAACCGAAGCATGAAAGAGTGAGTAAGATTTACAGTAAAAGCTAAAAATGAAAGCAGGTGACATAGCATCCAGCTAAAAGACTAAACAAAGGCGGCAGATGAAAGTGTATCAGATGAAAGGTCATAAGTAAATATGACATCCAGCATGAAGACCAAATATCCAAGCATCTTAAAGGGCAAAAGATCAAAGACTAAAAGACAACAGAACCTAAATAACAGGGACGGAAAGCAACAGTCCAATAGTTGTCTCTATCTTCTTGCATGAAGATATTTCTATTTCCTAGATTAGTTCTCATTGCAGTTTGAGATATTTTGTAAGTTCTTTTGTATAAATACTTCATAATTTGAAGTATTGAGTTTGGATTGCTATACATTTGTAGAGTTAATTTGATCTTAAACCTAAGGGTCATTGTACCAATTTTCAAGTCAACAGATTGGAGAAAGTAATAAAAGGATTGCACTATAGGATCCATGAGATGAGCTATTGTAGTGAAGTATCTTCTTTGTATGATTTTGTTACTTTATTATGTTTTTCATAAACTTAAATGTTATCTAAATTTGAATGAATTAACTGGAAATTTAACTCAGAATTTGTTTAAGTATACTCTGTTTTGCACAGTTAATCATTTATATGTTTTCCTCTGATATCTGGATTTGAGAAACCTTAATTTCTCTCCTATCCCGATTGACCTCTTTCACTTCTCTTCATAATCTGGCCTAGGGAACCCTTAATTGCTCCCTGGATCTTATTGGAAACCATTTCACCATCAAGTCTTTGAGATCTGTAGTAACTCCTCTATCTTGCCCTATAGACACTATTTTTAGAACTTATTCTAGTCTTCTTTGTCTGACTATTGACCCCATAGACCAATGGTAAAAGACAACCCTTTTCATCTAAGTAAGTGATCCCACCACCCAAATTCAAATCAAAAACCCAAGCACAATCATAACTAGCCTAAAATCAATTAACTAAAACAAAGTTAAAACATAAAGAGAGAGCCCTCTCTAAGATTAGGAAGGTTAGATCCTGATCTCCAAAGTTGGTTTGTGGTTACCTCTATCATTTCCTTTTCTGAAAACTTAGAAGAAATTTTGGAGTGATAACATGACAAACCTTGGATAATTGTACTACTATTACTATTTTTACTGCTACTAGCACCAGCCTTTTAGGTAACATGCACACTATGAACCTTTATAACTTTTATTAACATAGGCAAAACTTGATTAGGGTTGTGATAAAGTACCATGGGAAGGTTGGGGAAGGTTGGGGAAGATACTTTTTGAGTTGTTAGAAGGCGAATCATTACTTATGGGGGACACATAATTCTTAGCAAACAATCTTCTCATGGTGAAGTACATGTCATCATCTGAGCCTTCCATGGGGCAAATGAATCTCATTCCATCTCACATTCCCTTCTCTGTTAGTGGGGTGGATTCCATAGCACTTCTTTGACCCACTTTCACTGTGACCATATTTTCTCTTCCTAAAATCGCTCATGCTTGGTGTAGCTCTTTTCAATTCTATCGATCTCCCATAGATTTCTCTCCCACCATTTCTGAGCTATCCTCGCTCTCGTTTGTGCCCTCAAATATTTGGCCCTCCAGAAGTCATCTGCATCAATTTCCTCAATATTTTCATAGCTCCTCATTGGGTAGCATCCCTCCATTTATATCCTTCCCCCAATACCAGGCTTTTAAGATGCCATATGTGGGCTCTATAACACCAACAAGATTTCTTCCACCATCATAACCTTAACCCACAATGAGATTTCCCTTAATAGTCTACCCTGCAACCCCAATTTTAACACAGCCTCAGCTTTAGAGAAGGACTGATGAGCCTTCGTAGTAAGCTCAATAATCTATCCCTCTAATGTGGTTTGTACCCATAAGTCCACAACTCACATTGGATCTGTGGTCGGATGATGTAGTGCAATAAGATCTACTTGAGTCCAGGTGTGGCGAGATTGGTTCTATCCGCTGGTATTTCATTTTACTTCAAATATCCACAACCAATTATAGAGATCCTATGGGAAATTGCACTAGAAGATATTATCTTCATCATTAGTAGGTTTCATGTACATGAATTCTTCCTTCATTTGCTTCACATTCCATTGACTAACTTGAGCTTGATGAGAGGTGAATCGTTCTATTTGTTCATGTCACCAATCTTGTAGTTCCTTCTTAAATATCCTCAACACCATATTGCAAACCCCTTTGGAAATTTTCAGGTCGCGGCAATAGAACCATTTGTTAGAGAAAAAATAGTGGAAGGGTTGAGACCCAGGGTTCAATGTAGGGGCCAAAAAAATATCTATTGTAGTCTAGTGCAACGCTGACATTTTCACCTTATTTCGGATGAATAAGGAATGTTGTGAACTTAGTTAAGGGTTGGAATCTAGTATTGGAAAGAAATACATGGAATATATCAATGTTAGTAAACCCAAGACTATGCCAGTTAGGAATCCAATCACAATATATCAAGCGCATAAAGAGAAACAATATCATAAAGGTGAAAACATATTAAAATTTTAAAAAGTCACATAAACCCACACACACAATACTTATGTATCCTTGTAATATCTTCTCCTATTAACTCTTGCACCAGTACAAAATTACATCAATCTGAAAATCCTAAAAGACAAAACATGAAATAATATGAAAGAGAAATACACAACCAAGATAACAAGAAGCAGTGAAAGCTCGAATGAATCTACAACAACATTTTAGTATCCTTTCAAAATTCTCATTTTTTCTTTTGCCCTCAACCTTCTTTATATCCGTGCACTTCCTTGGATTGCAACTTATCCCTTAGATGCTCCACCTTTTTCCTCTTTTGGCTACTTCTACTGCTCAGCTGTCAACATTCCTTTCTGCTCGATTGTGGCTACCTAAGTCCTGAATTCTCTTCCATTCTTCCATAACTGTTGGTCTTTGATGAATCCCTTCCTCTTCTCCAGTTGTCTCCTCTAAAACTTCCCAACGGTTATCTTTAGAAAAATGTGGTCAGCCTTCCAACATGTCACCTTGGTTACCAAACCGAAGGACCCAAAAACACCTCAATGTCACCCTAATGCATGAAGTTGATTACCCTCTTACTTTCAAGGAAACAACATGAGAGCATGATCAGTCTCCAAAATCCAACCCTGATGTTGTATATTGTTGTAAATTTATAGGAGCAAGATGGTAGTTTAGGAATTATTATCCATTTACCAATCTAGGCTTGAGATCCACTTAATATGGGAGGATGGGATCAAGGGATAATAGGTGAAGTATCTAAGGTAGGATCAGATAGGATTCAAACTTCTTATTCAAGCTAAATGGTTAAACAACATCTAGATGGTTCAAGAAGGGGAAGCTTTGGGATTATTTTTAATATTCTCAAATTTCTAGAATCAATGCACCCACAGTAAGGAGAAAGTCATTCTTGATTAGTGCTTGTGCATAAAGGAGGAACCTGTTGTTGGGAACGGGTCCCCTAGGGGTCAATTTTGGGGTTAAACACCCAAGTTTTGGGGCAGAAGGCCTGAATTTTGTATGAAGAATGTAAAGTCTCCGCATTTTGTGGTCACGAAGCACAAAGATACCTAAAGTCAAAAAGGGTTTTCTTCCCTTAGTTTAGATAGGTTGTGTCAGTTTTGGAGCTCTGTCCTTAGTTCGCGGACCATGGGATTGTATAAAAAGGGAAGTCGTAGAAGATCTAAGTAGACATGGTAGTAGATAAGTTATAATTCATGAGTCATTGGTAATTTTGGGTGAGCTAAGAGTGAGAGTATTAGCGTAGGAAGAGGCTCTGCAGCTGAGTGCACAGAGGCCTAGGGTGGAAGTCCACAACTTAGTGCACAGACCCCTGCAGTTATGTGCGTAGGGGGATAGATTCTGTACTAGGAACTTGAATCATAAATAAAGAGAAGTATTCTAGAATCACTATGTTTTCTGTCTCTGATTATTGCATTCGATTATGATATGTTAAGTTGTGGGTTTACATTATAATGTTAAATTGATGCACAAATGTATATGTTTTTATCTATTATTTGAACGCAAGTAATATTATATGTTTATGTGAGGGTAATATTAATTGCATGATAAAGTTGGCTAACCACTAAGATAATTAGGGAAACGAGATAGTAACGTAGTTACAGAGGCATGTAAGTGCCTGAATTATTGTTTAGGGTTGTGTGAAGGACAATTGGATACCTTCGTGGGGGTTTTGAAAGACGGGAGAGGAAATACATTGATAAGCCCCAAAGGCTTATTGATTTGTGCAAAGGAAGGGATTAAGGTAGAAAACCGACATCACAACCATCTCAGGGTGAAGAAACTTGGTTCCTGCATCCCCCCATACTGCCTCGGGTGAGGCTGTGGTCCTGCTCCACGGACTAATGCCGAAAGGGACAGTAGTGTAGGGATTTTCTTGGCTTCCTAATGCTGAACCTGGGTTAGGGCCCATCAAGCCAACAAATGGTTTCATTGTCAGGACCAGGATCTGCATAACGAGATGTGTGATGTCATATCAATGGAATCCGACTAAGAAAGATATCAAAAACTGGTTGGATAGAAAGATCCATGAATTCGTGGTGTAAGAAAACAAGAATCCACGATTGATGAAAGAACAGTGGTTGGACAGATACCTATACATAGAAATACACGAAATCTTCTCATGTTCCTTTCTGTTTGAGTTATATGAGTGGATCGCGAAGTTGGCAGATGACCAAGGAATATGGAGGCTTGATAATCCGATTGTTTGGACATCGGATTTAGTAAATAGGTTGGAAGCTTCTGAAGATAAGATTGCACGTGATGTCGACCATTGGCTTGAATGCATCATAGGAGGATTTGTGACAGAGTTCACGGTCGATACCTCTGTGATTTACAGCGAAGCCAAGAGATGCTTCTTTAAAGGACCGCGAGGTAAGTATTTAAAGTCACTAAATACTTGGATTAATATGCTCTTGTGTAAACAGCGGGTCATGCAGCTACCTTGGTGTTTGGAACTACACGAAGCGGAAAGTCTTTCAAGCATGGAGGGAGAAAAGGTCCTGAGTATAGCCCCCTAATCCAGCCTCCTTTGAGTGATGATGAAGGAGCAACATAGTCTTCTCCACTGAGCATTGTTCAGCTAATAAGACAAGGGTTCCCGCGAATACCTACACCACCTCCATCCTCATCCCATCCATCCACACCACCTCCATCCTCACCCCCACCTCTCACCCCATTGCCCACACCACCCCCACCTCCACCGTTGTTCAACATGGTGAACTCCGTAAAGCTACCTGTATTCAAGGGCGTAGGAAATGAAGATTCAAACCAGTTTTGGTTCATCGTGAAGGTTGTATGGGAAGCTCAGGGTATCACAGATGACCAGATGAAGAAGGCTATGTTGTTCAGTGCTTTGCAGGACTACGCACTAACATGGTACATTAATTACAGTACTGATAACCCAACGTTCATGCTGGCAGATATCCAAGCTGCTCTAAATAGAGAATTTAATAGACCAAAGTTTCAAGCATAATCGATTACGGGGTTCAAGGAGATCATGATGAAGCCTGGGAAGATGTCCTGGGATTTGGACCAAAGGTTGAAGTGTACGATCTGTGAGGCCAACATGAAACTAACTGATGGGAAGCACTACGAATGGTTCGTAGCCTCGCTCCTGCCCCACCTAAGGGTTGCACTATCACAACAGAAGATTGGAACCCAGGAAGAAGCTCTGGAAATTGCGATGAGGCTGCATGAGACACCTATGTAGGGTGCTCATCTAGGGGTTCAGTAGATTCATGCGTAGTTGCAAAAACTTTGTCTCAAAATGCAAAGGGTGAAGAAGGAAAGAACAACTTGGTCAGAGGTGCGCGAAGAAGTTTGGTGCCTAAAATGCAAGGGCCAAAGGCATGAAAAGGATCACTACCCAGTCTTCGCGAACTATGCTGCAGAAGGGGGACTAATGCCTCTATAGCCATACGCTACGGTAGGGCCAAGTATAGGGCCCATGCTATGGTGAGCTATATTCCAGGTGGTTGGGAAGCATGCAACCGACAATTTCCATTTGCTACAAAAATTCATACAAACACCACAACAACTCTTTTGCAATTTATAACATTCAGTAGGTCATAATGAGCGCAATTGCCGAAGTTACAAATTAATGATGGACAGGACACCTGCATACAGGGTGCAAGAAAAAGCATGGCCCTTGGACCAAGGCATTGGGGGAATGCGAGGTGAGTATCAGGGGCACAACTGAGGCCGAGGTGGAGGAGGTCCTGGTAGAGGTCGAGGACAACTGATTTGTTACAATTATGGAGGCCTGTGACACTACGGAAGGGACTGTCCAAATCCAACATGATTGGCATGTTGCTACTATACTTAGTTTGATAATGCGACTGAGGATTGCCCAATATTATTGGCTAAGATTCGCAAAAATGGGGGAAATCAATGTAGAACCTCTAGATGATGAGGGTTGAGCCTCACGAGGAAGACCCTAAGGTAAACATTATGTTGCGAAGAGGAACTATGATGGGGGAGGATAAAGGCAAGTAACCTACATGTTATAGACATTTTTGTGCCTTACAACATTGAGCATGAAATGTCCATAATCTAAAGGATCCAAAGTCCCTAAACATGTTTTTCCTACCCCTAGAGGAACAAGGCTAACAAACCACAGCAATTCACAGAAGTTCTCCACCAGAAACTGCTCAAAAACAAGTCAATTCAGGATCAATTCAGTGGCTCCACTAGCTGTTTGCGCTGAATGTCAAAGCCAACACTGGCTACCTGTGCTGAATGTCAAAGGCAACACTGGCTACCTGCGCTGAGCGAGAGTGGACATGTGGCAAGTTCATTTCTCAAGGTGTCAAAACCCAGGAAGCTTCCAAAATGACACTTGCCTCAGGGAATTTGACTGGTGATGAGTAAGAGGTTCCAAATATCCAAGTGGAAGCAAGAACCTCCAAGTGGAATCAAGAACTGATAGAGGGAGAGGACACTAGTCAGATCTCAAGCTGACTCATCCTCTCTCCAAACATCTATATATGGATCTCTCCTCCATGAGATCTAGGGGCTGGAATTTTGTTATTGCAAAGAATTGCTGTTGGTTTGAGATTGGAATCATTGGGTGCTTAATGCTTTGAAGGGGGTGAAGATAGGAATTCCATTTGTCGGGAAGGAGATGCTGGATTGGAGCCCTCTGGGTTGTATCTCTTCCTGAACCTTGTTATTCATCAATAAATCTATCTTGGTTTCTCCTATATACTGATGTATTCTTGATGTATGATCACATTAGTATGTTTAGTTTATTTCTAATCCTGAACTAGTTATGAATATGAATCCATGTCTTGTGTAGCGTTCTCTTCTTGTGATCTTGCAGAAACCTCTTGAAGCTGGGCGAGTGAGAAGGCAAGTAGCTGGGAACTCTCCAAGAGAAGAGAAGCCGGATCGAGGGACAAACGGAAGACACCGGTTAGTCCATCTATCTCTCTCTTCATTCTTAATTCATAAAGGAAGAATACTAGAATAGCTGTCTTTGTTTGTTGCTAAGGCACTGTCACACCTTAGGTGGATAGGATCGTCCTGCATAGGCATTTTTCCCCACAACACTACAGAAGGTGAGTGGGTCTGCAAAGCACTAGAAAAAGAGACTAGGTTTGATCTACAGCGCACAAAAGAAACATTTATTGAAGCAAAGAAAAGCTTCATTGAGGCCTCTACCTTAGGAAGTCAAGAGACACTAGTTGAAGAAATGGACCCATCCATGATTACCACATTCTTAGAGACCTACATGAAACTGCTCCGCGATAGTAAGGCTATGAAAGGCCTACAGGAACTGATCAATCGATGCCCCAGTAAGGACGGTGCTACTGGTGAACCGCGCGTAGTCCGGAGGCTTGGCAAGCATAAGGCAAGAACTAGGCATGAAATGAGACTCACCACGCAGATAGGGGAATACGAAATGGACCAAGTTATCCTGGATCTGGGGTCCGACGCGAATGTTTTTCCAAAACAGACTTGGGAAAGAATGGGGAGGCCTGCACTCCAATGGTCTCCAATCCAGTTAAGAATGGTGAATCAACATTAGATTATCTTAATGCATGAAGATGGTTACTCTCTTAGTTTCAAGGCAACAACATGAGGGCATGATCAGTGTCCAAAATCCAACCCTCATGTTGTAGATGGGTGTAAATTTATAGGAGTGAGATGGTAGTTTAGGAATTATTATCCATTTACCAATCTAGGCTTAAGATCCAATTAATATGGGAGGATGAGCTCAAGGGATAATAGGTGAAGTCTCCAAGGTAGGATTAGATAGGATTCAAACTTCTTATTCAAGGTAAATTGTTAAACAACATCTGGAAGGTTCAAGAAGGGGAAGCTTCAGGATTATTTTTAATTTTCTCGAATTTCTAGAATCAATGCACCACTAGCAAGGAGAAAGTCGTTGTTTATTAGCGCTTGTGCATAAAGGAGGAACCTGCTGTTGAACATAGGTCTTTAAAGGGGCAGGGTGTGCTGGGGCTCGAAATCTTTGATTTGAAGCAGTTAGACCCAAAGACTCAGTTATTTGGAAAGGTCAAGCTTAGGTCTTTGTGTAGGGATGATGAAAACATGTTCATTGATGATGATTGATCGATTTTATAGGCCTATTGACCAAATGCGACAAAATGGACTATAACACCCTAGTCTCTGAGTCCTCAAGAGTTATTTAGAAACTGGTTTTTACACATTAAGTCATCGTAAAATAAGTGGATAGTCCCTCAACATACATTAGGGGAATTTTGAGGTCTAAAATGGGCCTCTTAAGGAAATTATAAAATAATAAAAGAAATAATAAAATAAGATTACATTACATCATCAAATTTTAGAGGGATAAAGGAAAACGCTACTTTTTCCACTCATATTTTCAACTTATCTCTGTATCAGTTTACTCAAATTTTAAGCGGGAACACTTGTTGGATGTAGAATTTGATTCCTCATCCAAGGAGTACCCATGTTGCAAACTTTCTATGGACCCTGATACAGAAAAAAGGATAAATACATGAAAATTTTGATTGCAATCATGTTTTTTCATGTATTTCTCATTTTCCATGTAGTAGTGTCCATCAAAAGTATGTATCGTCTATACTATTTGGATGAGGAATTAATTTTTTCATCCAACGAATACTCCCACTTGAAATTTGAGTAAAACATTAGGGAGATAAGTTGAAAATTCGAGTTGAAAAAGTATTTTTATTATTTTTTAATCTTTTTATCTTTCTACTCCAAAATGGTGAATCATCCCCCATGGTTGACATCATTATTGTAGTGGATAATTCTAGGTTAAGGAATTATGCTAGAGAATCTAAAATGTTTGGTTTGTCTTGGATTATTGGATGACCAATGTTCTAAATTGTTAAACAAGTGCAGACTCTTAATTATTTGTGATATATTAAAAGGGTCAATTCTTCACCTTTAACATAATTTAGCTTTGAAATATGTGTAAGGTTGAACTTAGAAGGTATGTGATCTATTAAATATTCAAAAAGATAATTTAACTAACCATATGTAGGTGATACGTGTAAAATTCTTTTACAAAACAACAAAATACATTTAAAGCTAAATAGGAAGTGACAATTTAAAGATACAGATGAATTAATTAAAATAGAAAGCTCTAATTAACTAGTCTTTGTAATTGATTATAACTCCACAAGGGTTTTCAGATAGACTAATATTCAGAGCTATCTTACCCAGATTTCCCATTTATTTTAAACATATGCAGACTTAACAAAATGAAAATATAAATAACATAGAAGTACTCACAGGAACACAAATTGTTTCAAAATGAATCCATAATCCTTCTATTAATTTAAGAAAATAACTTCATAGGATTACAAATTTGCTTTTTTAGTTTATCACAAGGGTGCAACCCTTTATACTTAGATCTACGAAGCATTTATACAACTTTCTTGACAATATCTTGATTTAAATATCAAGATTTATTCAAAAATATCTTAAAATTGATTTACAAAAATATAACTACAAAATAGGAAATATTAAACTCCTTTGACATATTTGCACATAATTTGATGCTTCTAGTGATGACAGAGCTGAAAAAAAATGTTGTTCTATTGCTATTTGATAATCATCTGTCATTTTTCTCCTAAAATCCCGCATCTTATTACTGAAAACCTATTGTCTACTGTTGGAAACATGTTTTCTATTCAGTCAATGAGTTGACATATCTTTTCCCATTTTTCTTCATTAGGAATGGAATATTTGATTAATTTTCTGTATGTTTCATCCACTTCATTGTATTCCTGAAAGGTGGGTTTGACTATGAATAGATGTTTGATTTCATTCTTTATTAATAAGTCAAGACTCAAACCTTCAATAAATACCTTTCCTTTAGTAGTTCCCTTAATCTTAGTAGATATGGATTTGTCTATAGCTATAACACGCAACCTACAATGGTATTCTTCAAGGAGAGGTAAAATGTCTCTCATTCCTCTTAATCCTGGAATTCCTTTTTGATGAAGCACACTAAAAATTTTATGGAACTTCTAAATGCTAGCTTCTAGATTATGACCTTTATTTTGTAATTTCAGCATTAAATTCCATTTAGTGAGCATCCTTCTCACTTCCAAAATGGTTTCAGTTTTTTCCTCAATATCTTATTCTTCCAACTCTTCTCTTGTCTTTGATTTCAAAATCTTGATCAATGTTGTTGCATCTCCTAGTTTTTGACCCAAGTCTTTCTTTACTTCTATAATTACCTCCATTGACCTTTCCAATAATTCTTCCTACTCAAAAATAATTTCATTGGAAGGCCATAAATTGGTCATTGATCCAAAATGGATCTTGTATCAAACCTCTAAGTCTAAGTCTTCATATATATTAACTATTGGAAAACACTATCACAAAGGAAAACACTAAAGAATGGCAGAAACCTAAGCAAAGTGAAGGTTGAAGTAACGCTGCACCGGAGCTGTCGGATCGGCCAGATCAACGGTCTGGATTAAATTGGGATATCACATCAGGAGAGGCCAGTGGAGTATATCAGAGACAACCTTAAGGGAAATGCGAGTGCGACCGGCGACAATGTGGGCTGTTGATTGAGTGGGCAGATCAACGGTGGCTATCGCATTGCAGATTCCTAAAGGGAGGACTTAACACAGGCGGACCTGAAGGAGTTATGAATTAAACAGGAAAAGGATTTGAGTTCCGTGGTAAGCGGTATTTCGAGCGGGCTTTAGGCAATAAGTAGTATTGAAGAGGCTCTGCTCGATTCCATACACTAGCTGATACGTAGCATGCTACAGGAGAGAGAAAATCGCTTTTTCAGGCAGGTAATATTTGTGCAAGTGGGCCACCCAAAATGGTCGTTAGCCGTTGGATTAGCTATCATGGATGAGACGGTGAAGAAGGCACGAGCTGGTTGGATGATTGGGTTGGATGTGAACCATCGGATTGAAGGCAGATCAATGGTAGGCTTGCGACAGTGATAAAACACAGACTCGAGAGGATTATAGATGCGACACTATAAAATTTGAAATCCGATATGTGGTCTTTTGTCGTGTTTTCTGTGTTTTGGTGTATTTTCATTATAAAATCAAAATACAAAGGAGTTCTTGCGCCTTAAGCATTTTATCTTAAAAAGATGTGTCCAACGCCAAAAGGAAGGTGAACGGATAGAAGAGGAAGACAGAGAGTCCGAAGAGGGAAGGTGAACAGACAAGGCCGATAGGCTTAAAAGCCATCCAATGGAAAAATAGAGAAGGCAGAGAGAGAGAGAGAGCAACGACAAGTCAGTTGAAGACAGTTATAGAAAGACAATCAATCAGTCAGATCGAGGCAGATTGAATAGAGGAACAAGATAGAGGGAGAGTCTGTGCACCCTTTTAGACTCAAGGTTTTCAAGCAGATACCTCTTTGAAGTCACTGTTGGTTGAGACTGTGTTTTTGAGCTCACTCTTATAATAATCTATTCTTCAAGACTTAATATAGAGGTTGACACTGAAAGCTGGACTAGGAGACATAGCAAGGTGAACTCCTTTATTATTTTGACTGTGTTGATATGTGTTTATTATGTTTTATAGCTGTTCATTGTCTATATTATTTGAAATATTTTCGATCTATTGCACTAAATAATATAGGAATTCCTGCACATGAGTTTGTAATACCTTTTCTTGTTAATTTAGTATCCATTTCAGATCAAGTGGTATCAGAGCATTTGGTTTTGATTTTATTAAGGTTAGATAATCTTGTGCTAGATTTTGAATGCTAACTAGATTAAAGCTCAGAATAGGAGAAGGAGAACTTGTTGAGGCTAATATAGAGATTGGAAGAGTCTATTCTCAGAGGATAATGGCAGAAGAAGCTCCATTGGGATCAGAATCTCAATTTATAGAAAATTTTAAGACACTCCAAACCATGGTGGAAGAAATGTATCTGGAATTTAAGAAGGGTCGAGGTGGAAGCGCTTCAAAACCTAAACTAGACAAAGGGGAAGAGGAACCTTTTCTAGTTTCCCCTCCAGAAGGAAAAGGAAAAGGAGGAATGAATCCTCCACCATCTCCTCCATCATTATCCTCGTCATCATCATCTTCTAGCTCTTCTAAGAAGAAGAAGTAAAATTCCTTAATCAAATTAGATGTGAAGTTTGATTTGCCAATTTTTGATGGAGAACTCAATGTAGAAAAGCTAGATAATTGGATAAGACAAATTGATGTGTATTGCAGGGTACTAAACATTGATTCAGAAAGGAACAAGACTCAACTGGCTAGCCTTTGACTTGGAGGAACTACACTAGTATGGTGGGAAGGCAAGACACATGCTGATCTGCAAAAACATGGTAAAATCATTTATACCTGGAATGAATTTGTTTCTGCTATCAAAAAGCAATTATATCCTTTAGCTTACATGCAGCAGGAAATGATGAGTTGGCAAACTCTTCGGCAATTGAAGGGTCAAAGTGTACGAAGTTATACTCAGGAATTCAGAAAGAGAACTTTAACTCTAGGTATATCATTGGACTCACCTGAGACTTTATTGAAATATATAGGTGGTTTTCATAGCTATTTAAAGCATACTATTCTCATGTTTAATCCCACTAGCTTAGATGATGTATTCATTCAAGCCACACATCTAGAAGCTAGAGGTAAGAATGTAAACATAGAGGTTGGGGGATCATCTAAATATTCTGTAAGCAAGAGCAAGGAAAAGAAGAAACTAAAATGGAAGGAGAGGAAAACAAACACTGTAAAGAAGGATAAACCTTCATGCACTCATTGTAAGAAAGAAGGACACAATGAGGCACATTGCTAGTTTTTTCATCTAGAACTGAAACCTAAGAAGTTCAGTGGGAAGGAGAAAAAGAATGTTGATGCTATTCAGAAGGACTTGGGATAAGATTCAGGTGATAAAACAACAGTTACAGCCACAGGTATTAAAGGTAAAGATTCTGAAGCATCCACAAGTAATTCTGCACAATCTGTTGATAATGAAAATAATGAGAGGGAAAGAAATGATCCTTTTCGTATTAGAGTAATTTCCTAGCATAATAAGATTGACACTTTATTTGATAGTGGATCACAAGTAAATTTAATTTCTGAAACAATTGTAAAGAAGTTGGGATTACAAACAAAACCTCATGAGAAGCCATATCCATTAGGTTGGGTGTGTGATAAAACAAAGCTACAGGTAACGAGGCAATGTAAACTTAGGTTTGCTATTGGATCAACATTTGTAGATGAGGTTGAGTTAGATATAGTTCCATTGGATATATGTGGTATTGTTTTGGGAAGTCCATACTTGTATGATAGGAAAGCTATTTTCTATAGAGTTGAAATAAGTATCAACTCACTAAATATGGAATAGAATATATCGTAAGAGATCATAAACTCAAAGGTAGCTATTCTCTCATAAATTCTAGACAGATGAAAAGAATTGTGAATTCAGGTAAGCAATTTTTACTAATGGTTGTAAAGGCAAAGGATCTTTAAAAATCCAATGCATTTGAAGGCTGTGATTCTAGAAAGAAAGCTGATTTAGTTAAAGTTGTTTTAGAGTATGATGTTCTATTTCAAGAACCAAAAGGTCTGCCACCCAAGCGAGAAATAGTACATGATATTTACTTGCAACAAGATGCTCCATTATCTAACATTGGAATGTATAGGTTGTCAGCTTTAGAGAATGCAGAGATAAAAAATAAGGTACAGGAATTGCTCGATAAAGGGTTTATACGACCAAGCACATCACCATGTGGATCTCTGATTATGCTTGTGAGAAAGAAAGATGGTTCGTGGAGAATGTGCATTGATTATAGAGCACTAAATAAAATAACGATCAAGAATCGTTATCCTCTTCCTCGTATTGATGATTTATTAGATCAATTAAAAGAAGCAATTTACTTTTCTAAGTTAGACTTGCGAAGTGGTTATCATCAACTCAGAGTTGCAGAATAAGATGCATGGAAGACTACTTTCAAGACAAAGCAAGGACTGTATGAATGGTTGGTTATGCCTTTTGGCTTAACTAATGCTCCTACTACATTTATGAGAGTCATGAATGATGTACTCAGACCATTTATTAATGATTTTATAATTGTTTATTTAGATGACATTCTTGTTTTTATTAAGACATGGGAAGACCATGTAAAGCATGTAAAGCAAACTTTAGATGTTTTAAAAAGAGAAAATCTCTATGTAAAACTGTCAAAATGTCAATTTGGCAAAACATATTTAAATTATTTGGGTCATATTGTAGGGGGTGGTGAATTGAAGATAGATCCCTCTAAGGTTGAAGTCATTATGAATTGGCCTAAACCCAAATCTACTACAGGGGTTAGGAGTTTCCTATGGGAAGCACAATACTGAAGAAATTTTATTGCTATCTTCTCATTGATTGCAGCTCCATTAATGCTTTAACAGGATTGAAACAGATGTTTAAGTGGGGAGGAAAATAGTAGAAAGCCTTCGACACCTTAAAAGAAAAGATCAGTACAACACCAGTACTAGCACTACCAGATATTCAACATTCATTTGAGATTGAGACAGATGCCAGTGACTATGCCATGGGAGCAGTGTTGATGCAACATGGAAAGCCTATATGCTATCATTCTGAGACATTTACTTTTGCAGTAGCTAATTATCCCACATATGATAAAGAATTGTATGCATTAGTACAAAGTGTGAAAAAGTGGAAACACTACCTAATGGGTAAAGAAACAATTCTACATACAGATCATCAACAACTTCAATATTTTCACTCACAAACTAAATTGCAGAAATCAAGACATTATAGGTGGATGGGTTTTCTATAGCAATTTCATCTTGTCATCAGATATAAGAAGGGCATACACAATAAGGTTGCAGACATGTTATCAAGACCAATCATAAGTGCATCTACTATACTTAAGCATAACTTAGTAATGCATGAAAGTTACAATGAACAATATGCTCAAGATGTAGATTTTAAAGATGTATATGCAACTTTAAGTCATGGCCAGCAAGTAGAAGAATTGGATTATTATGTAAAGGACCAACTCTTATATCATTTGGGAAAGTTATGCAATCTACAAACTGAAAGAGTTAACATAATTCGAGAAGCACATACTTCTCTCATATCAAGTCATTTTGGTGTAAGTAAAACAATTTCACAATTACAAAGGTTCTGTTATTGGCCAAGAATGCATGAGACAATTTCTAGATATATTAAAGGGTGTGCTATGTGTGCTACAAGCAAGCCCAATAATAGGAAATTAGGCTTGTACACTCCACTTCCAATTCCTTCTCATCCTTGGGAAAGTGTTTCCATGGATTTTTTGGGGGGATTGCCAAAATCTAGGAAAGATCATGATTATTTGTATGTTGTTGTGGATAGGTTCAGTAAAATGTGTATTTTGATACCATGTAACAAGTAGGTTACAACTGAACAAACAACAAACTTGTTCTTTCAGAATGTATGGGTTCATTTTGGGTTACCCACTTCTATTGTATTTGATCGAGATTCTCAATTTGTTGGGAAGTTTTGGTTAAGTTTATGGGAGTTGATGGACACCAGGTTGAAGAAGAGCACAACATTTCATCCACAAACAGATGGTCAGACAGAAATGGTTAATAGGACAATGATCCAATTGCTCAGAGGCTATTGCAGCAAGCATCCCAAGCTTTGGGATGAGCATTTGTGTTATGTGCAACATGCTTACAACCGTGCCAAGCACTCTTCTACTTAGAGATCTCCTTTTCAGACTTGTTTTGGTTTTATACCAAAGTCTCCCATGGATTTTGTCTTTGGTAAAGACATATCACTTGATGGACACAATGATGTGGACAAAGCAACCAAGTTCATTGAAGAAATCCAGGAAATTCACTAGGCAATATAGGAACAACTAGAAAGAAGTCAAGTCAAGTACAAGGCAAGACATGAAAAGCATTGAGTTGAGCATAGTTTTCAAGTTGGTGATCAAGTCTGGTTGTACATCAACAAAGACAGAATGCAAGGTGAAGGTAAGAAGCTAAAACCAATAAGGTATGGACCCCTCAAGATACTTGATAAAATTGGTGAAAATGCTTTTCGCCTTGATTTACCAGCTTATATGTAGATCTATTTAGTCGTTAATGCAGAGAACTTGAGATTGTATGAATCTTCATTGATTAAATATCCTGAAGAGCAAAGTCAGTTGCCTTCTATTGAGGATCTGTTGCCTGAGTATCTCAATGAGTTATAGGAGGACACAGTTTTGGATAGAAAGGTAAGAACTATGCGTCAAGGGGATATTGAGTACCTGAGAGTAGGACTCAAAGGTTCAAATCCAAGCAAGGCATGATGGATAGAAATTGGACAAGTGAGGGAACTGTATCCTCACTTAATCGATGCCTAAAACCAACTTTTGGTGGTCCAATAGCTTTTTAGTGGGAAGGCGTGATCCAAAATTGATATTGTATCAAACCTCTAAGTCTAATTCTTCATATATATTAACTATCAGAAAACACTATCGCAGAGGAAAACACTAAAGAAAGGTGGAAACCCAAGCAAAGCAAAGGTTGAAGTAATGTTGCACCAGAGCCATTAGATCAGCCAGATCAACGGTCCAGATTAAATCAGGATATCGCATTGAGAGAGGCCAGCAGAGTATATCAGAGGTGGCGCTAAGGGAAATGTGACTATGGTCGGTGACAATGTGGACCATTGATCAAGCACGCAGATCAATAGTGAATATCGCATCGCAGATTCCTAAAGGGATGACTTAACACAGGTGGACCCGAAGGAGTTATGAATTAAACAAGTGAAGGATTTTAGTTATGTGGTAAGCGTATTTCTGGCAGGTTTCAGGCGGTAAGCAGTATTGAAAAGGCTCTGCCCAATTCCATACATTGGCCGACACGTAGCACACCGCAGGAGAGAGAAAATAACTTTTTCGGGTGGGTAATATCCGTGCAAGTGGGCCACCCAAAATGGCCATTAGCCGTTGGATTAGCGATCACTGATTGGATGGTGAAGTAGGCACAAGTTGGTTGGATGATCGCGTTAGATGCGAACCATCATATTGAAGGTAGATCAACGGTGGGCTTGTGACAATGATAAAACACAGACCCGAGAGGATTATAGATGTGGTACTATAAAATTTGAAATCTGATATGCGACGTTTTGTTCGGTTTTTCTATGTTTTGGTGTATTTCTGTTATAAAATCAAAATACAAAGGAGTTCTTGTGCCTTTAGCATTTTGTCTTAACAACATGTGTCCAATGCCGAAAGGAAGGTGAAGGGACAGAAGAGGAAGACAAAGAGCCTGAAGAGGGAAGGCGAACAAACAAGGTCGATAGGTTTAAAAGCCATCCAATGGCAAAACAGAGAAATTTGAGAGAGAGAGCAATGACAAGTCAATTGAAAACAGTCGCAGAAAGACAGTTAGTTAGTCAGATCAAGGTAGATTGAATAGAGGAACAGGACAGAGAGAGAGTCTATGCACTCTTTTAGACTCGAGGTTTTCAAGCAGATCCCTCTTTGATGTCACTATTGGTTGAGACTTGTTTTTGAGCTCACTCTTGTAATAATTTGTTCTTGAAGACTTAATATAGAGGTGGACACTGAAAGCTGGACCAAGAGATGTAGCCAAGGGGTCTGGTGAACTCCTTTATGATTTTGACTGTGTTGATGTGTGTTTATTATGTTTTATAATTGTTCATTTTCTATATTATTTGCAATCTTTTCGATCCGTTGCACTAAATAATATAGGCATTCCTGCACATGAGTCTTTAATACCTTTTCTTCTTAATTTAGTATCCATTTTGGATCAGTCATACACTCATTAATATCTAGCCAAATAGTTTCATTGGCTCGTGCAATGGTTTGAGTGATACTAGACTCATTTTCTAGAGACTTTCTTCTCTGAGTTAGTCTATGAGTTTGCTAAAGCTCTGCTAAATAGGAATTCTTAGTTTCTAACTTTTGCTCCTAGAGATTATTGAGTTGAGCTTTTAGTTTTTTCAATTTCTTTACCTTTTGTAGATAAATCTCCCATTCCTTTAGCTGAATCGGTTGTTGAGTCTATAGAATGTGTTTCCATTATTATAATTGTTGCAATAAAAGTCCCTGTAATAGAATTTGTTGAAATACCTGTAATAGAAGTTTTTGCTATTGGAATAGCTACTGCCACATCAACTTGTTGTTCCTTTTCCTTTAATAGACTTTCTAGTTCAGTCTTTGTTAGAGTCAATATTTTCATACTGCCATCAGTGATCAAAACTCCTCTTTTCATATTATATTAGGGTCCCATTCTTAAATTTTTGTCATTCCACCTAGGTCCTCATTAAAAAATTTACTCACTAATGGTAGTCCTAGTTAATTAAACCTCACTCTCCCTCAAAAATCAATACTTGTTGGCCCACCTTCATGTCTTATTGGGCATACATCAATCATAAAACATCATTTCAACATGTCTTTATGTCAGTCAAGTCAACATGGAGTCTGGTCATTCAAGGTCCTATTAGGTCATTAAGGTTTCCAAGGCTCCAATAAAACTCCATTCCATTGCATAAGACCAACAAGTGAAGGGTGATCAAATAACATCTCTTCACCATGTGAAGATGATTTGTAAAGAGAAATGCTTATTTCATCATGTAATTTTGAGTTCAAATGTAATATTTTTAATATTCATTTTGTAATTTTATGTCATTTAAATGTAATAAGTACAAGGTTCCCAAGCTGTTAACTCAGTGTTCCGAAGATGTTAGACCATCAAAAGATCAATTTTTCAAAGGAAATAGTCAAGTGAAAGGGTAAAGTTTCAAAGGATTAAGTGAATGCCAAAGGGAGTTGAAGCACTGAACCCTAATTTCCTCTCCCACAGAGCTAGGGTTATCTATATAATTAGAGACATCTAAGAATATGAGGCCTGAGGGATGTCATTTAAGCAAGTATGAGGCCATTCCAACTCATAAATATCATGTCTCCATCATTTTTCAAGAAGTCATTCCAAGGGACAAATCATTCGCCACACATAGGGCCAATTTTTCTTCAAAGTATATTTCCAACCAAAAAGAGATGAATTTTAAAAAATTGAGAGCATTTTTTGTCCATAATAGGCCCATAATGAAAAACATCCTTTAGTTTTTACAGAGGTGGCATGGTTTTGGAGAAATTTCAAAAATACAGTTGCTATAAGAGAGTTGCTACACTTCTGGAGTGACCTTGGGAAAATCAATTTTATCTTATCTGGAGTGTCCAAATGACTTTCTTGATGTTCCAAATGATAACTAGAGTGAACGATATTTCCAATGATCCATCATGAGCTCAATTTGGAGTTGAGTAAGACCTCCAAACGTTTCCTGCAAGAGAAAACTTCATTTTTGCACCCTCATTTTGCACTTTTTGACTAGTCGTAGGAGAATTGATTTGTCAGGGGCTATAATTGATCATTTTCAGTGCTTGATAGCTCCATTGTGTAGCTAAGATAGCGATTATTCCAACAAGCTATGGTGGGCTCAATTTTGACTTCGGGAGCCCACTCAAAAGTCATTTTGAAGCCAGCGCTGTGCATTTTCTTCAGGTGTTGCACATTTGCCCGGCGCTGCGCGTTCCGTTAAGGCGCTGTGCATTTCCTAGGAGAGCCAAAATTTCCTCATCAGTTCCAAAAAAAGTGCATTCAACCTCCTACAAGTAAGTAACCACTGCAAATGACATTTGTTCCCCATAGAGTCACTCCCAAAGTGTTTTAAAGGTTTAATTGAATATTTGGTGTTTCTTCTATATCTAAACTCTAGATCTTCCCCAACACTACGCTTGCACTCTAAATTCCTTTTATACACTCCCCTACACCTTCATTCCCTTTCCCTAAACCTTTTTATCCCAAATACCCTCTAAACCTTTGTCTCAAAACTCTAAGCCCTAAGTGCTACAACTACCTAGGCTCCCAAACCCCAACCCCCAAATCCATCATATTAATACTCCCTATCCCATCTTCCATTACATAAATCCCTTTATGCATCTCATTCAATTCCCCTTCCCCATTTCTTATTCCCAAAAAATCACATTCCAACTACTTTATACCTATTATGGTTTGATATTAAACACCATGGAAGAAGAAGCAAACAAACCATACAGTGAGGCAGAAAAAGCCAAGGTTTTTCTAGAAGAGACACTTGAGAAGCATGGTTTGCTTGAAGAGAAGGATGAAAAAGAACCAAGAGGTAGGACTAGAACTAGATTTTTGAAAAGAACCTTGGAACCTAAATGGCAAAGGCAAAGAGAGATAGTTGATGAAGCTATGCTTGATGATTAATTCTTGGATATGATCAAAGAATAAAAGGAAGGTTGGCTTCAGGACATAAATTGTCACTTAGAGAATTTATTGAAGAAATATAAAAAGCACAACAAAATTTAAGTGAGAATGGCCAAACACTATGCCAGTAGAGAAAGAAATGCATGGGCAAAACTCAAAGCAACAAAGGCAAAAATTGAAGCCCTAACTCACCAAAGGGAGAAGGAAATGCTTGACATACTTGCAGAGGCTTCACTCCAAGTCTAGCTACACCAAAACATAGCTCCTTAACCAATTTTGAAGTCCATTAGAATATTTGAGCAAAGATATGTTTTCTGTGCTTTTTGAGGCAATTTCATATTCGCTGCATGGTCAAATGCGCAGTGCCCTAGGCGTTGTGCACTTTTTTGGGAAACGTTTTGGAGGAATGGAAGCCACAAATATATTTAGAAGGACCAAGACATCTAGGAAAACCATGTTTCCAGCCCTGGAATGTGAAACTCACAAGTGAAAAAGGAAAAAATTAACAAAAAGTCATGTTTCTACCTCATGTTGGGACCAGGCGCTGCACATTTGACTAGTGTTGGGATAGTCCATTTTTGGAGGGTCAAATCAAGTCCATTTTGTAAACTAAAGGTAAATTTGGAAACTAGACAAGATAAGATTTCCAACGAGATATCCTAGGCTCAATTTAGACAACAGGAAGACAGGAAAAAGTGTGTTTGAACATGGAACTGCTCGTTTGACACTCGTGTTGCACGTTTGACAGTTGGCCCAGTTTTTCACTACTTCCCTCCAAATTTGATTTTTTACCTATGAGAAATCAATGTTTTACTGATGTAATTCATATTATTGATGTAATTATTATGTTTTTATTGTTACCTAGGGTAAGTACATTAGGTAAATAGCCTCCATGACTTGTAATGAATAAGTTCACTTAAGTTAGGGATGAGTCACTTTGACCACCCTACACTCTAGCTATCAGTTCAGTTTTTGTTGTAACTTATCCTCCTCTCATGGATTCGACCCCTGAGGCTAGGATGAGTTGGTTTGAGGCATATATCATGTAGTCTTTCAGTCATTCTACAGGTTGGACTCCATTGGATGTTGTACTAGTGTTTCAAACTTTGGCATGGAATATATTGGATGAATTGCAGCTATTTTGGTGGGATTCCTGTGGCATGGTATTTTGATGTTGTTTCTTCTTGAGTTACATGTATGTGAGGTCTTTTTACCTTTCATTATCCATTTCATTTCTAAATATGTTTGATTTTCAAGGTGTGCTAAGCAGAATCCATCTTCTATGCTTTGTTTTAGGAAAATCATCATAAATTGTTTTATTTCTTCAGTTTAAAAAGAATTCATGATTTTTCATGCTCTTTTTAGCATCTCATTAGTCTAAACCATTTCATCACTATACTACAAAGTGTTAAAGTAACTTTCCTACCTTACCCCATCAGATGTCTACAATTCTGATTCTCTTTTGCCCTGACCTTGTTCATTCTCTGACCTAATTCACTCATCTAGTGACTACCCCAATCAAATCAAATCAAACAAACCCTGAGCTATTATATCTATCATAAAACCTTAATCCATCTAGCCCTCTTGGCTATGATCCTTTGGAGAGAACCCTCTCCGGCTTCGTAGGACTAGCTACCAAGTCAAAAGATTGGTATATGGTTACCTCAGCTGGACTCTTTCCTCATCCTTGGAGATCTGGAGGAGTGCTAACAGTCTCCATCCTTTGTATTTGTAAATTTTGTTCAACAATAATTTTGAACATGCTTTCCTTTTCTTTTTATAACTCATCAACTTCTTTGGTATTTGGATCTTCAGTAGTATGGAGTTTTAACTGTTTTCTCAATGCTTGAATATCAACATTTTTCCTTTTGATCATTTCTTCTGCAGCTTTACATTATTGGGATCATATCCCAATTTTATTACCATATCGTCTAAGGATTTTATTTTGGTATATTTGGCCAGGGATGATATATTTTCTAGCTTTAGCTGAGACTGAATGTTATTCACTGAAACCTACAACTTAGATGTTTCCATTGCTGAACTAGTTAAAGTGAAGTAACTAATTTGTCAAGCTTGTTTGTGTAAATCAATCTGGTCAATACGATGAATCTGTTTAGTGTCAAAATCAAAAATAGATCGTAATATTTTGTAGTTTTTGGAAAAGGAAATTTAGGCTCCATAAGGGCCATATGAAACTTTCCTTTCTCAGTATCTAATTCTGAGAGAAGCTTGTGTTGGGAAGTTGAATTTTGCTTCCAGAACTCAGAATAAGTGGTGGCCTTTAGTGATTCATTTTTCTCCTTAATTTCCCTGTATCTAGCAAAGATACTTGGTTCTATTGTAGTATGAGTTAGCTCTTCTGTTTGATCTGATTCTAATGGGTATTAAGTATTTGAAGATACTGGAGAGCTTGAGAACATTTTCTCAATCCTTGGAAATGTTGCAACATGAGGACATGCTAAAACTAATGTGGTAAGTTCCTATGAACTCTCTCCCTGAAATGGCTCTTCAAGAGGATTCTTCTTCTTCTTTTTGTACATTATAAAATATGTCTATTGAATTTATGAACTAGAGGGGAAATACTTTCCCTTCTCCTCTTATCATGTTTTTCCTTTGGTACTAGAGTCTATGAAGTTGTAGAAATGAAAACTTTCTCTTCTGCTTCCTGCAATGTATTTTCCTGCCACTCCTTTTGGTTCATGTACTATTCAATCTCTAGTCTAGGAGTGTGTGCATAAGGAGTAGTTTTTTGTTCTACCCTGATTTTATAAATAATCCCCAAGGGATCATAAGACTGGATAAAACTTAATTTGAATTTCATTTGTTTCACAAGGAGATCTTCTTCCTTAGCTGATGCTTTTGTATTTAAAATAAAGGGTCTAATCTGAGTTTTTAACTTAAACTAAGATTTCCTCTTAGCTGACACAAAGTGAAGCTCATCCATATTCATCATCTTCCTTATATACTCATATGCAAAAATCATAACTGGTACAAAATTAGAAAGTTTATATGGATGAAGCTCGCATCCATATACTATGATCTCTATGTAGTTTTGGTACAAGTACTACTATCCTGTCTTTGTTTGCTCACTGAGGTGGATAATTCTCTTTATTTTAGGGGAAATCCTAGGAACATCATCATTATTGAGCAAGCATGAAACGATATATAGGAATTGATTGGTGTAATCACTAAAGGAAAATTCAATGGTGTTCTTCCTTACCAAGGAAGTCCAATGAATTATAGATTGAGGATTACACTGTTCATCTAACTTCTGTAATTGAAACTGAAATTTATTCGCTTGATGAAATAAGAACAGGTATACAAGAAATCACTAATACTCAAAATACACTTCTGTAAAAAAATTTAAGAATTGATCATGTATTTCTTCTGACAAAAATTCACTGTAATTGAAGATCACTGAAGGTTTTTCACCTACTAAAAACACTGACAGAAATCCTAGAATAATTTCATCAACCCATTGATTAGTTGGATAGCCTAATAGACAAGAAACTACTGATACAACCTGTCTAGTCATTTCTGGGAACATTGAAGAAGGGTATGAAGGATTTGTTCTTTGTATTCTGCCTTTTCAGGTAAGAAGATCTCAAATATCTTAGCTCTTTGAGGGAAGGTGCATTTTTATAGATTTCCATAAGGGAATCTACAGAAAAAGGGTGCAAAAGGGATGAAGGTTTCACTGAAGCATTTGGCATATAGAATCAAGGGGATACTGTGAACAAAACATTATTGTTTTGAGAAATAATAGCTCTTTGACTTGGAATTTATCTGAGATGACACCAGGTTACAAATTCTGGAAAGAAAAGGGTCTGAACGAAAATGAATTGAGGTAGGAAGGAGTCCCGCATACTCACTTCATCATTGGCATCAAATAAATTTTTTTGGGTCCAATTGTGTAGTTCATAGAGGTCGAACTCGCATAGGTTCTTAGAAATTTTATATTCCTGGTCGACTAAGGGTAACCTATCTAAGTCTATGACAGGGGGCATCATTGGATTTTCTTCAATCATTTTAGATTTTCCTTTGGAAGACATGTTGAAGATATGATAAAGCAAGGGCTAATTTTTACCAGGTGATTAGTTGATTGATGCAGCGATGAAGGATGTGTTTTGATGTTGGTCTGGTTGTACTGGACTTGTGCATGCAGTTGGTAAACTGGAATGTGTAAAAATAAATGGGGGTAAAATATATGTGTTTTATTTATGCAATGGGGGTTTAACCGTTTGGAAGGGTACCTGTTAATAGGAGTGGGAGATTTATTATGGGAAGGCAACAGTCGAGGGGAAATTAGCAGATAATTAATGGTTAGTTCGTTCATGAATGGGAAGTGGACAAATGGTAGAGGTCGAGTGGCATTTATTCTTTTTGAGGGATTGGGAATGGTCAATTGACGATTTTTTTTTATTTTTTTTGTGGGGGGGCATGAATGGTAAGCGGTTTATGGAAGGGTGGGTCCGAAATTGACGAGGGAAGGACAAAGTGGCATCAATGGTTTTATTAAATCAACATTTCAGACCCTCCCACCTTGCTTAAACATCAAAGGCGTGGGGGTCCAAAGTGCTCCTTTAGCCATTTATCTAGGCAGGGAACATCTCGACAATCAATATTAGCGTGATAATTACAAAAAACGACAAAGTGTCCAATCAACTTTATCTAAGAATTATAATTAGTTTCTAATTATGTTTAAACAAATTAATCAACTAATTAATTATGATGGGAAAAATTTAAATTAGCGCGCTTTTTCCAATAGTTCTCGGGATGTATTCTTTTTTTTTTCATTTTGTCCTCATTTGTTATTTTTTCTATATTTTTTATATCCCTTTTCATTTTTCATTTTTTTTCTTTTTCTTTATATCTATATCTATCTATCTATATATATATATATATATATATATATATATATATATATATATTGATATAAATATATATATATATATATATATATAGAGAGAGAGAGATATATATATATTCTTTTTCTTCTTTTTCTCAACAAATAATATGTAAAATACAAAGTAAGTTACAACATCAACTCCATTTAGGGACAAAATTCCCCTGTGGGATGCAGAGGACATGTATATCCATGTTCCTTCTACTTGAGCTATGAAACCTTCGTTGTGAAAATCACACTTGACAATGAAATGTAAGTAAAAACTAGTACTGTACAATGGACTATGACTGTAGTAACTTCAATATTGAAAATAGTGTTTAAGTTATTGTCCATTGACAGGAAATGAAGAATATATTCCTTCCAGATTCTGCATGATAAAAGTATTATTTCCCTTGACTTCTACAATTTTGAATGGTACTAGCCAAATATTATTGAAGTTACCATGTTTTTCTCTTTCCTCTCTTCGGGCATCCCATTTTAAGACTAAATCTCCTTGCCTCAAGTCTCTTTCTCTAGCCTTTCTATCAAATAGAATCTTCATCTTATTTTGGTATTGATGAAGCTTGTATTGAACTTCATGTCTGTCTTGATTCAACTCAATGATCTAATTGATTCTTCTTGAAAAATCATCAAGGTTCTTCATATGATTCTTGTAAAAATTTCATAACAAGAAAAGCTAGTTGCATAGGGAAAATGGCCTAAGTGCCATAGACAAGTTGAAAAGGGGATTTACCAGTAGATCTCTTAGATGATACTCTGTTAGCCCAAACTGCATACTTGAGACAACTATAACAATTCATTTTGTGATCTTATAGTACCTTCTTGATAACTTTGACCAAAACCTTATTTTATGATTCTTCCAATCCATTTCCTTGAGGGTAATATGGGGTATAATGATGCAATAAAATCTTATACTTTTGGCAAAACTCTATCATTTTAACACTACTAAATTCTTCTACATTATCAGTGACCATCAATGACTATCTCCAAGCATAATTTCCTCCACATATACCTTCATGTAATTGTTCTATAAGACCTTCTGTTTCATTTTCAGTCAGACATAAAAGAAGGATGTTCAATGGATCTGATGGAGGGAAATGTTCCCCTAGGGCTTTTTGGGTTGAAACCCTAGTAGACTGAAAGTTTTCTATTCAAAGAAGCACACATTCACATAGCCATTATGCTATTATAAGAAAATTCTATTGTAAATGGTACGTACCTTAAGTCCTATGTTTAAGAAGGCCTTTAGGGTCCAAACCCTTCTTGGAGTTCCCTTCTTCTCTTTTGTCCTGCAAAACAACCAATTCCAAAGAACACAGCAGTATATGGACAAAACCTTATAAAGAAACCATCTTCATGTTATAAAGAAAGGTAGTTAGTTATGAAATCCAAACAACCATTTACATATGAATTCTAAACATGAATATCATTAACATAAAGAAGATTCATTTCGGGAACCAAGACATGTGTTTCTTTTATTATAGACAAATAAAGTACATAAAAAGGAATATTTTCACCTGAATCACCTTCAGCAGGCTCCAAGCAAAGCTTCATTCCGGATCCGTTCCAGCCTCAAGCCTTTAAAAAGCTCCTTCCATGACTCTCTCCATGATGTCATAAATGGTCGATGAACATCAACACACAAGGAATCAAAGGTTTCCTAGACAAATGGGGGAAGTGCAAAAGGCACAAGGGACTTCAGACCTAGTCAGGGGAAAAATCTCAGCATAATAACCTTTCTCTCTCTTCTCTCCTCCTTTAGGCCTTCCCTTTGAGGTCTTTTTATACCTCTCCCAAAGTAGTTTTTTAGTTGGGAGTTGGTTGGGAACAGTTGGGCCATGGGCACTAACAGGTGATCAGCAGGTAACACTCGCGATCTCCGCCCGAAAATAAGGAGTTTTATATTTTTTAAGTGTTTTAATACATATACACGAGTTGGGTATACACAGACCCGCATATACACGCGTTTAACTCAGGGCAATGTCACGTATAAGGGATAAAACACTGTTTTTTAAATTTTAGGACCAGGTCTAGAAGGAGGGGTTTCCCTAGGTCATGAGTATAGCATCACAAACCATAAGAGTGAGATTTGGAGCTATAACAGATGCCCCCTAATATATGAGGTCAGAAGGGGTACATGATGGCCGAAATATATTATGCGAGTACATGGAAAGGAAGTCTGTCAAAAACCGAGGAGGACTTCACCAGAATTCAGCCTGCCAAGCCACCAAAGGAGATCAAAAAGAAACATTGCCTGAGGCGGGCATACCCATGCTCAGAAAAAGTAAAGCATGTCCGCATATCAAGTACAAGCGGATCCACTAAGTATACAAGTATAAATGACTGAAAGATACATAATGGATCATCTGATCATAATGAACAAGTACATGTCTGAATATCACATATAAGACTGTCAATGATGCTGAAAGATGCAACGGATCACTGTTATCAAAGACTGATCCCAAATGGTACCAACTAAACATGATGGAATAGGATGATACTACACTGCAAACTCAGGTGCCAGCATATAGAATGTCACCATGACTGACTGCAACATATAAAGTGGAGTGGTATCAACTAGCAGCAACAGGAGCAACTATCAAGTGAACCAATGAATGCTGATACAACCTGAGGTCTTCACCGACCGCCGTGGTACATTTCTACACCATGGGAATAAATGATCTAATGTCGACCATGTGAGAAATCGTTTGATTACTGGTCATTGATGTATACCGTTAACAAACGCGAGACTGCTCACCGATAATGATAATGAGTGTCAAGGTACCCAGTACAATCTAACAAGTGTGAATAGATGAGCTGGAGTCGAACACCTGTAAGAATCTATCGATCAGGAGACAATGATGATTTCCCACTGTCGATAGCGAAGGATCTGCGACTAATGACTGCAAACCCCAAGGTACTGCCAAATGGACTCTAGATCTTTGCCCCAGAGCAATGAGTCAGAGTCGATAGGGAAAGATCTGCTAGAAGGAAGGCATTAAGGCATCCTTCATCAATCTAGCACGAGTGTAACCCGTAGGCCAATAATGTGGAAGGAATCGAACGAAAAAGATGTAGTAACCCAACTGAAGTACGTTTCCAGCGTACACAAGATGTTGGCTAGCGCACGACAGAAACCCTCTGAACCAACCAATAATCAAAGCTGACACAGAGGCGAGGTATCCACCAATAGGGTCAAATGGAAACCAAGGTACTGCACGAATCCCAATGTGTGATAATGTAAGCTGATGTCGAACACAAGGGAAACTACTCAGTCAAAGACCCATGATACTGATCGATGTTGAGCACAAGGTGACCTATCAATAATGAAAATAGGGCCAGGGTGCAGCTCTAGGCCTATCCTCAGAGCAAGGTGTCGTCATCGATAAGGACAAGACCCGCCAGCAAGAAGTCAATGGGGACCTTCCCAAACCGGCACGAGTAAAGGACCAATATAGCTGATGTGATGATAGACATGACATTGACAACTAGGGATGGCCGACTGAAAAATGAGTCAAGAGACACCGCAGAGAGGCCGACTCAGGCTAACTTCCCTTGAACAAAAGCATGACTCAATGTGACTATGTGGCAGCATATCATGACTCTGTATAAGTTCGCCATGCAAGACGCACGAATGAACCCTCCATATGATTGGAAGAGATAACCAATCGGGGGAGAACTGACTCAATAACAAAGGTTATGGTGTACCTAAGTCAAACTAAATCCCACCCATGCGGAGGAGACTTTGTTTGGAGTGCTTTGTTCAAGGGCGACATGACTGACTCTAGCTGCCAACAATAAATGGAAATACTGTCTCGTTCCCGCTCTTTTTTGGAATATTTTATTTTTTTGTCTTTTTCTGTTAAGCCAGAAAAAGAATAAAAGAATGCTATGGTACAGTGGAAAGAACGAGTGTCGGTGAAACAAATGATCTAGTTCCTGGGAATGGAACGTTCCTATGCTCAATGCAGGGAGGTGAAAACTGGTCAGTGACACTCAAAGGTGTGTTCCTTCCACGGGTCAAGGTGTGTCAAGCTGTAGAAGTCAAAGGTATGCAAGGTTGATTTTGCAGTCGTCATGGTCAAAAGTTGGCTTAAACATGAGTCCAAGTGAAGCCGGCTCTAGGCCAAAAGGTGCAAGTGGTCAACATGCAATGCAACAGTACAACTCAACACAAAGGAGCCTCTAGGGTATAAGGCCAGAACAAAGCGGAGAAGCTAAGAGGAATGAGTCTTCAACGCATAAGTCATGGCGGGACTACAGAGGACTCCCGAGCCTACTCAATGGAGCAGCATGGGCAACAAATGTCAGTGAGGTGCTAACTACGATGCCCATGTAAAGGATGGCTCTACCATCGTGTCATGATTTAAAGAATTGGCGAGTGAAAATGGCTTACGAACCATAACACGATGGGATCAACCCTATGGCAAATGTATCGGCAAATGGAGGCTAGTATGCATAATGCAACAGAAAAAATGGTGTCCCTAACCTATATGCCAGTGAGAAAATGATACCTGCCATGACGGGTCAGCAGTCATGGAACCATCCCGAAACTGAAAAACGTCCAAAATGTCCTTAAAAACAAACCATTCTCGACATTCCAAGCTCCCAAGTTAAAGGTCACATGAGGCCAAACAAAATAAAATTTTGAAAATATTTTGCATTTTCAAAAATTATAAAAAGCATTTTGGACTCATCATTTTTACCATTTGAGTTTGAGGGCAAAGGATTTGGAGCAAAAGGAGAAAACTTCCCACAGCCAGATTCAATCGTTCAAATTCGTCAAAAACTTCCAGGTAACTCTTATACTTAGCTTGCAATTGATGATTAGGTTTGAAAGGTAATTTGCAGGTGCTAGAAAACATTGCTAGGCTGTGGGCTTGCAAGTTGTGTTTTCTAGGGATTGTAGCAAGCTGAGTTCCCAGAAAAGTATTGAGAATTTCTATGTTCCTCTATAGTATCCTAATCTAGGATCCCTAGTTAAGTATTTCCCTTTAATATGTTTGATGATTAATTCTGAATCTCCTATGATAGATACTCTAATTGCTCCTAATCTTTTAACAAGTTTGAGACCTAGCAGAAGAGCCTCATACTCTGCCATATTATTGGTGCACTTCAAATTTAGTTTGTAGGCATGTCCTTCAGCATGATCGTTTTCTAGATTATACACCCAAACTCCTGCTCCTAGCCCTAGTTTATTAATAGAGCCATCAAATTCTAAATGCCAAAGAATTTCATGCTCATAATTGGTGTCAGGGGTGGTAGGAATTTGTTTGACAGTGGGATCTGGTTTTTCATTCTCAACTAGTTTGTCATTGTTATCTGATGTTTCATTGTTATCTGATAATTCCTGAATTTGAACACTAGATTTTTCTTTTTTAATTTCTTTTGGTTCTGCTGCTAAAACTTCTAAATTATTGGAAGGATTGGTTTCGGCATTGTAAAGGATGAATGAGTCCATATCAAAGTGTACTTAGTAGATGGGGAAATTTTGTGGTTTTCCCTGACTACTTACTACATATTTCATCAACGTTTCTCTGTATAGTTTCTTTGGTTGCCCTAAAACCGAGATAGTAGAATATGACATGTCCAATTGAAGAGATCCCTGAAGTTTAGCACCCTAGGATCTAGACAATAACATACCATATTTTGGTGGTGTATCTACTACCACTATATCCATTAAAATTATTTTTGCAGGGTATTGAACCAATGAGACACACAAGTCTTTTATCAATCCTAAACATCTCACCTGACTAGAATCAAAAGAAAAGAGATCTTTGTATGGTCTAGTGATGTCTAGGTCTAACTTTTTCATTACCGACTTTGGCATAAGGTTGTGAGATGCCCCAGAATCAAACATGGCATTGTGAAGAATATTATCATGTATGTTTAAACTCACATAGAAGGGAGGAATTCCTCCTTCTAATGGTTTTCCATTCACTTCTAGGCCAAAGATTAATTCTGGTTGGTCATCAAAAACATTAACTAAATCTTCAGTTCCAGTAATTTTGAGTGATCTATTGATTTGACTTTGGTAGGCATCATGTTTAGCTAATTTAGATAATGGAACAACAATTTTTAGCTTACCTACTTCAGTTTCTAGATTAAAGGGTTTTTCAGTTTCGGCTTTTGGGTTTCAAACAGTAGTATTCTCTTTGTTTTCTACGTTTTATGTGTTTTTCTCCTTTTCAGGAGTGGGGTTATGGTTTACTGGTTCTCCTAAATCAACTTCTAGAGGTTCTTCCACATTTCCTTTGGGAGGAAAAGAAGTGGAGGGCTGTTTATTATTTGGTTGATTATCAGATTCATCTTCAATTATTGGGTTAGAAGGATTAGGGTCTGATCTAGAAAGAATATGTACAGGTGTAGTGATTGTCTTACCTTTTATAGGTTGTTTCGGAACCTTTTTCTTGTTTTCTTCAGGAACATAAATTATCCTACTCCTTAGGTTGTATTGCTTATGCACCTCATAGATGGTTGTGTTATATCCTTCCCTAAAGTCGAATGATTCCCTTGACTGAGTTTCAAATTGTTTAATAAAGTGTGCCTCTTGATCCTCTTGTGTCAAGAAAACTTCTCTTTCATTACTCATTCCCATCAGATTAATTTGAGTGTCTTCTACTGGTTCATCAGAGTTTGAAGCTTCTACATAATTCTCCTGAAAAGGAGGTCTGATGTTTTGGTTATGACCGTTCTTCCCAGTGTTATGGTTTTTATTTTTCCTAAAATTAGGATTTCTCCCCGTCTTGGTTGACTGACCATCCCAGGGAGTTTTCCTTTCAATTGTTTCCACTCTATCTCCTAACCTATCCATCCCTTTAATTATGGCATCTAGCATTTTTTCAAAAGGTGTGGCTTCTTCCTTTAATGGTATTCTCCTTTCAAAAGGTGTGGCTTCTTCCCTTAATGGTATTCTCCTTTCACTCCTAGCCTTGGCTCTTTTAGACATTAAGTTGGCTTCAACACTGATAGCTATGCTTTGCATATCTTATAAAGTACGAGGGGCTTGTTCTCTCAGCTGAAAAGCCATGTCAGAATCAAATCCATTAGGGAATTTGATTAAGGCTAAATCAGGTGGAGGTCTAAGGTTTTGAGGGATGGCATTATAGACATTGTTGAATCTAGTGCAGTAATCCTGCATAGTTTCATGTGTTCCTCTCTTTAAGTTTTCATACTCAGAGAGAATCTAAAGAGGGTCTTTATTTTTCTCCCATCGGTTTAGGAATTGTATATAGAGAGTTTTTAGGCTATCTAAATTGTTTGTTGCCAGAGCTCTAAACTAGGTTTTGACTTCCCCAGTTAAACTCTGAACAAATATTCTCATTCTCACATAATCAGCATCTATTTCATAAATTTCAAAATAATCAGTCATCTTTTTGGTGTGTTGTTGGGATGTATAGGTACTAGTACCATCGAATTGAGTGATCTTACTTTGGTAATCCTGGGGCATGGCACCTAGGTTTGCTGGTAGTACTAGGGGGGCATATCTGTTTGCCATTGTTGTAGGTAATGATGAAACAGCCACTGGGGTTGGGATGACAGTGGGTGTTTGAGTTGTGGATGGAGGGGTAAAAGGAGTGGTCTAATGTGGAGTGGTTTGAGGTTGAGATGTATGAGGAAATGGTGATGAGCTTGCAGAGGCAATAGTGATTACAGAGGGATTGGGTGTTCCTTCAATGGTAAGGTCAGATTGTGGGGAGTTCTGCAAATACCTATCAATTGACAAATTGGCAGCTTGAAGCTCTAATTCTCGGATGAACTCTGGGTCTGGGACTAGGTCAATCAATTCAGAATCAGATGAGGTCCTAAACAAAGAGGTCTCAAAGTATTCATCAAAGGGTTGGTCTTCAAGGTAGATCCACCTAACAGGACAGGATGATGATCTGAAGGTGGGCCGAGGACTAACAAAACTTTCTTGTCTCCTAAGAATTCTGGGGATCAGATTGGGGTTCTCAAACACTTGTGGTGGATTGGGATCAGGATTAGCTCTAGTGTAACAAGTCCTTTCTGAAGCCAGGTTTTGGATTATGTTTTTGATTTTCTTAAATGATATCAAACAAACAACTTTTGTGATTTCTTTAAGAGGCTGTAGATATGAGATTTAAACTTTCTTAAAGATTTTATGACTGAGGAATTGGTCTCCCCAGTGGAGTCACCACTATGTTATCACTCAGATTTTCCTAGAAGTTGTCAGAAGTAGGAAAGGGGTCTGAGGTAACCACAAACCAACTTTTAAGTACAGAATCTAGCCAATCTATACTTAGAGAGGGCTCTCTCTTTATGATTTAGCTTTTTTTAGTAAGGTATTAGGCTAGCTATGAAAGCTTGGGGGTTTTGATTTGATTGGGTGGTGGAATTTCAGACGCAGATGGGTAAAACAGAGTATTTCAGGCCATTGGGCTATGGAGTCAACTGCAGATGGCTTAACTAGATAGAGTTTATTCAGCAAAGGAGGGCTTCAAAGGGAAAGATAGCAAAACAAGAGGCAAATGGTAACTTGAGAGGGTGAAATGGTCTCAAAAGGGAGGAAGGGCAGTTAAGAATCCTTCAACAAATTTAGAGGGGAGGGAAAGTGGATGATCACTAATAAAAAGTAGTTAAGAATTTCTTACTAAACGATCACAATGAAAAACTAAGAAACAAGGAGCAACTAATAATTCCTTGTTTATAATAGTTTTGAAGAAAACATTAAGAAAAATAAACCTTTTAACACAGATTGCAATAAAGCACTTTCTAAGATATCATTATTTCGTTTATCATTCAGATTTCATGAAAATACATATGTTTCTTAATAAATAGAGGAAAAAACAATACAAAAAAAGAGATATAGAATACTTATTTGACCATTGTTTTGCACGAGAATCTTGTGAAAGTCCTTTGCTTTATTCACTGCTTCCAGCTAGCGATACAAGAGTTGTTCCAATAGCACTTCTTTCCAAAACAATAAGTATACAGAAATGTTTGAGAATCCACACCCAATACTTCGAATGAGGGAGTACTTATACAAAGATTTACAATAAAATATCTCTTAACAAAGAGAGATATAATCTAGGAAGTCTAACCATATGTTACATAAAAGTAGAGATAGATGGTCTCGAATATAAAATATGAAAGTGAGTTGCTGCCTTGTTGTCCCTGTTTTTGTGAATGAGCTGGAGGCAGGCCCTATGATTGAGCATCTTGTTGTCTAGCTTGTAATTCTATGCTAGCTGCCTACTTTTGACTTTTGACTGATACTCTTTAACCTATTCTGATACACTTTACCTACTTTATCCTCTTTCACCTTCTTTTACCAAAACTGACCATGGTAAATATTTGATTTTACCAAGGTAAATTACAAAAATTTTGTCATGTCCGTCCACCAATATTCCTTCGGTATTCTAGTCCTTTGAAGCTTCCTAAAGATTTCATCAGCTTCAGTGTATTTGAAAAAATTAGGCTGAACTGGAAACAAATGTTTTATCTTAGGTTCAAAATAGAAAAGGTTCTCTAGACTGTCATAGAGAACTCTGCCTGTTGGTAGTGCCTTGGGTGCAGATGCACTTGCTGATGAACTGGGCTGATTGTTTGCATACTGAGCCAACTTGTCCACATAGTCTTCATGCCTCATCAATTTATCATTAATCACTAAAGGACTAGGAAGCCCTTTGCTCTGTAAAATACCAAATTTCTCCATAAAATCATCAATTTCTTCTTGCATGTTCTGGCATTTCCTTTCCAAATTCTGCATCAGAGACCTTTTGGTCAATACCTTTTTTATTTCTAGGATGGTTGTTGTTCTATCCTCAATACCCAGCTCTTCTAGCTGGTACTTATTTTTGTTGTTCAAAAAATTTATTAGCCTGATGACTTCCTCAAGCTTCCCTCTTAGCTCTTCCTTGGTTTTCTGAATTTCTTGTAAAGCAACTCTTACTAGTTCAATCTGTTCAAAAATTATTTGTATGGATGACCAAGCATCATTTATTGACTGAGTGATGTTGTTCCAAAGAATCTTCCTAATGTCTGTTAAGGGCTTTTCAAAGGTGAGGTCCTTCTCTAGTGCTTTCACCTACTGTGCTAAGCCTTTATTCTTCCTCATTTCTTCAGCAAAATTGATTTTTGTAACATCATATTTTTGTTCTAAAGTGACAAATTTTTCCTTTACCTTTTGGAGTTCAGAAACTTGTAGTTTCATTTCCTCCATTGATTTGATTAACTCTTTTGTACTTAGACCTGAAGTTCTTGCCTGTGCTGTGCCTGTGCTTGTACCTGTAATTGCTTCTACTGTGAACAAAGGGACATTTGGTGCCAGAACTATTGCTAGTGTTGAGGGGACCGCCGTGGAAACCACTGGTATCACATTTTGAGGTTGAGAGGTCGACTCTCCCTACCTACTTTTCAATGATTTTTCTAATTCTTGTTCAGTCTCTTTCAACTGTTCATTAAGCTTGAGGACCAAGTCCATAAGCTATTCTTCAGATTTGTTTTGAATCACCTCAGCAGTTTGTGGATACCTTGATGGAGGCAAATTTAACTGCTTTCTTAAGACAACTTTGTCTTCATCTTTCTTATTTATCAAGGCCTCTACAGCCTTCACATCTTTTGGGTTATGGCCCGGTCCAATAACCAATTCCTCCAAAGATTTAATTCTATTGTCCTTAGCTTGGGACAAGGCTCTTTCCAGTTGTAGTTGAGAAGTTGTGTTATTTAATGAGTTCTCCAATATTTGGGCCATCATAGCTTTGTTGGCTAATCTATAATACACCATTCCCTTGTTTTCTTATGTAATTCAATCTGGTCTAGGGGGTGGATGTCCTTGGCCATGACCTCAAAATCAGTCTTGAGGTACTCTGCTATTGACTGAGGTTGTTGTACTTTAGGCTCGAATAAGATCATCTGCATCTTGTCTTCTTTGATGTCATGGGCTGACATCAGCCTAGTTTGATTTGTGGGGGAAATTTTCAAATACTGATCGTAGACTTGGGCCCTTAATGGTTCATTTTTAGCCTTTATTTCTTTGAATTTCTTTTTGATATCTAGGTTCTCATTTCCCGGAGGCCTGAAGGATGAAACTTTAGCACTTTGTTGCCTTTCCATTTCCTGTCTCTATGAACTAGAAGGTGTCCCACCTACTGGTAAAGTATGTTGGCTATCTGCACCTTCTTTTCTTTGACTCTCTGTAGTTTCTTCAAAAAATTCCTCTTTTGATTGAGGATTTAGCCTGTGCCTCTTAGCACCAAGCTGGTCTGATGGGCCACTGGCAGGGGTAGCTACTTCCCTGTCTCTCTTTTTGTTCCTTTCCTCATTCAGAGGAGTCTGTGAAATTGGGGGCTCTCCAATGTTGACTTGAGTTGGGTGGGCTTGTGTTTGAGCCTGCTTTTGAGAAGTTTTAGGCTGCTTTGACATGGTTGATTGTTCTGTTGCCTGAGTGTTGGTCTCTTTTTCTCTTCCTTGTGATGTCTTTGCAAGTGGTGCACTAGTCTCTTCTGAGTGCCTTTGTGAGGTATCAACTGTTGAGGTACTAGTCCTTGATGTTGGCTTTTGAGAAGTCTCAAATTGCACCTGTCCAAAAGAATCTAGGTCAAGTGTCTTTTCAAGATCCTTCATTACATTTTCTATGTTGACCTACTCACTATCTGTTTCTACTAGGGTTCCTTCCCTCCATTCATCCATATTAGAAAATTGCTCAATCTTTGGAATTCTATGATGCAAGTACGGTGATAGTCTATTTTTCATCCTTCTATCACAGATGAAACTATGGGGGTCACATGAAGTTCAACTAAAACTTTTGTTTAATTTCAGATCGTCTTCTAGAATTTGTTCTGCTCCTTTCCATGCCTCCTAGTGTTGTAGACAAATGGGTGTAAGTGATCCTTGATTCTGAGTTGTGCTTTATTCTTGGCCTTAGTAAAATGCATCAAATCTGAGTTTATCATCTGTCTATAATATTCCAATGCAAACAGTCTCATTGGAACAAATCTAGGTAGCTTGAATTAGGAAATCTCACACCCATATACCCTAGTTTCTGTGTGATTTTGGTATAAATACCAATCACCCACTCTGTACTATTTGGAGAGCTGAAGGATTCCTTTGATGTCATCATTAATCCTGGGAGGGGAATTCCCTGTCAACAAGGTGTTCACTAGGTGGACAAATTGATCAATGAACTCATTATAGGAATAAGGGCAAGCAAAAGATCTATGGAATATGGAAGTCCAAAAGATGATAGACCTTGGATTACCCTTAGTATCAAGTTTCTTGACATAAAATAGGAATTTGTCTGATTGGTGGTAGAGGATGAGCTGATATATGAAGGTGGAGTACTTAAAAACCTTCTCATTCTCCAGTCTCATGAACTGGTCATGAATTTTCTTAGCAATGAAAGAGGCATAATCATACTTGACAGCAGGAGGTTGTCCTGGGGTAAAGATAGACATCAACAATAGGGTCAATTCATATACATATTCACTAGTGTTGAATCCCATGACTGCAGATATCATATCAACTATGATTTCGCCTGTATCTGTGAAGAAAACTGACATATAAGGAGGGGGATCTTTAGGTTGATAATTTTGTAATATGAAAGTCTAACAGAGGCGATTAAGTTCAGATTGGGATAATTTAGTTGATTTCTCAAGTAAATTTCCAATGGAAATGGGGATGATGGCCTGATTAGGATGAAATTGCAGCATCTCATTAATTGATTCAGCAATTATTGTGAAAAGGACTGTTTGGTTGGGAGACATGACTGCTCTGCGGATGGGGTCATAATTTGCATGGCACTTATGGATTATATCAGGGAAAACATGCACAGAGGGGAGAAAATACATTGGGAGATTGGATTCCCACAGTCCCATGGCATTGTAGCCATTCAAATGGTTATCTCGGCATTGGCAAAAAACTTTTAGGTGGTCTTTATCAGTGATTAGGTCTTTTATTTGAAAATCCTTGTCTGCTAGAGGTAGATAGTCTAAATCACGATGAGGGGTGGTAATGGGAGCAACATTTAGGGCTACCAGGGTTTCCATTCTGGTTCTTGTGGATTCAAAAAGGAAACTGAGGTTTTATTTGTAAAATTGGTGAAACCAAGGGCTTGGGGGACTTGAATTATGAAAGTAGTAACAGAATTATGGTGAATTTTGTATTTTTCAATCAATTTGCAGTGGAAAACAAATATTTGCAGGGTTTTCTTGATAGGAAAATGGTAAATGCCTGCTTTTGGGGATGGACAACGCAATGCAGGTACTGGGTGTGACTGGATGGCTCTAGGCGACATCGGATGCAAAGGTTGAAGCTGGTTGGTGGCTGGAAGTACAAGCTAGTTGACTTCATCGTTTATGTTTGCATGGATGTACAGGTTCATAGAATAAATGGCGAAAATGATTTATTTTGTTTTATATACAAAGTCAAGAATTGACGAGTTTCGGGATTTGGACGGGTGACGTCAGTGAGTAAACGACATGATGTTTTGTCGTTTAGTAGGAGGCAGTAAGTGGTTTATATCACACCGCTTATGGAGTGGAGGTGGTATTTGGGCTTGAGCTAGTGATCCCATAGAATGATTGACACGTGGTGGAGGCACTGTACACAAAACCACTTTGCAATCACGTGCTAACGTGCGGTCACAAAGGGTCGTGCGATATGCACGACAGCCGTTGGATCTGGGAGGTGTGATTGGACAGCTATTGGGGATGCGAAGTGACGGGGGTTTAATGAAGGTGGGCCCGATATAATTAAGGATTATTTAATCATATCAGGGGTGACAGGATTGGTCGGGATGGCTATTAATTAACCATGAGGGTTAATTAATCCCTTTTTAATGTGGCGGGGGGTTGGGGTTCTTAACTAGTTACTGATTAACTAATTAATCCCTATTTACAAATGTATTATGGTTATATTTTAACCAAAGGGGCGGGATATATAATATTTCGGGGTTTTCATATAGCTATAGTAATACGGGAATGGGCAGATTTATATAGGGGATTTATATATTAATAAGTTAATAGTTAATATGACATTGAAATGGAAAAGTGCTAAGTATAAAACATTTGGTGTGTGTATTTAAACTTAGGCTAGGTGAGAAATGAGGATTTTTTATGTAAAATATTTCAATTTCCCTAAGTAAAATAGAATTTTACTTAGGAAAAACTTATCAAGGGAATGAATGATTTATGAAGGGGTGAGATGATTAATGAATGGTCTTAAGTACTCAGTCATTATAAATTATTGGGTTGAGGGTCCGGTCCCTCCAGAAGTTAGAGAAATGCTCTGAGCCCCTCAAATTTAATAAATACCTTGGCACTTAAGGGAAATTAGTGAAACTTTAAGGAAATGAGTAGGGGAGTTAATTATTTTGACTTTGTTTGCTTGATATGCCTTTCTTGTGCTACATGCCATTACCTTGTGATGAAAGTAAATGATTTACACATTTGAACTCCTCATTCACCACATGTTATTCTGCAACCATCATCTACTTACCCTACCTACTTAATCTAGCATTTTTACTTCTTTATTATGGTGCACTTAGACTGGAAAACCCTTATCAAACTTTCTTTTCTTTTACATGGTAATGTCTATCTATGTCTACACTTATTATATCCAAGGGCTCAGATTAAACTGTTGAGCTCCTTTTTTCACTCTACCTATCTACTTATCTGCCAAGATTACATTGTTTGGTCAGATATTTATTCTTTATTTTTAAAACATGAAATTGAAATATGAACTAGCCAAGTTTAAACTGTTTGATTAATCATGAATTGTGGCATAGATGACAAGCTGCACACAATTTTTATTGTACAAAAGTAAAAGAGTTGTGGCATTTAGAATTGCACACTTTCCTGGTCTTTATTTTTGGTGGGGTTCATTTTCTTTCATTTTTTTAACCATATTTTATTCTTTTCACCTTTTGATTCTTTTTCTAGGGTATACCCTCTTTACATTTTTTAAATTTTTTGATTTTTTACAAAAATGGAAAACCTTTGCAACAAATAAAGGTATGAACATATTACATAGCTCATCAAGTTAATCATGATATATGACACCTATTGTTATAGGGGCATAACACGTTCTTCAAGAGATGTTTGCAACAAATCTAAAGGTTAAAACAATTTCTCATGTCCTCACACACAATTAGGTACATTTTGCAAATTTGGATATGAACGTTCTAGAGAGTTTAATCTGTAAATGGCTCCATTGGAAACATTCATATACTTAAAAAATTAAAATTTCTTTCAAGTAGATAAATTAGGAAATAAAATCAAGCTTGATTGCATTTTCTTTAAGTTCTTGATTGCATTTTTTAAAGCTTTTAGGGTTTAAAATTTTTAGATTTCATTTATTTTTCTTAAATTTTCACTAACCTCACAAAAGTATTTTCAACAAAAAAAATCGTTTTTTTTCAATAAAAAATCATGTTAGATTTTTTTAATGTTTTTAATCAGGAAAATGTAAGTTTGAAATTAATAATTAAAAAAAAAAAATCAGTTCTCTTTTTAATATCTTCATTTCTTTACTATCTTCATTTTCCAAGAGAATTGACAAATTGATAACTGACTCTCTTGCGACCTATAAAAAAATAAATTTGATTGCATTAGCTTAAAAATCAAAATCCAAAATTCATCATTTAAAAAAGTATAAAAGTAAATAAAATTAGCTCTTGCTTTAAATTGCTTCATATTTGGCTAATCATTTGTAGCTCAACTTTAGCCTATAATTCAATATGCATTTACACCAAATATTTGTTTTAAAATCCGATCTCAATCTTTTGCATAAAACAATAAACAATACTCTTGTTATAATTTTATGGATTGTGGTTCAATTGATGGATCGTATGAGGCGAATTCAATGAACCATTGTTGTTGTTGTGAAGAAAGCGTTATATAAGGTTTCATCTAGACTTCATGAAAATCCTCCCAAGTTCACATTCTTTGTGAAAATCAGCTTTGCTAATTGCAAACTTGATTTCTTGCTCCAGCTTCAGGACCTCTACCCTTTGATGCCTCTAAGAAGTATCCCTTGTTTTAAGATCTTCATCAACTCAACAACCTGTTTTCCTAACATTGTAACCTATCTCTCATGTTCTTCTAATACCTTGCTCTTTCTATATAGCTTTGCCAAAAACTGTGGAAATCGAGATTCTGCTAAATGAATTGATGCTTCACTCACATGTGCTCAAGCTTGAACTTTGGAAAGTTTCAACCTAACATCTTCCAACTCCACAATGTACTGCTTCCCAACAAAGGCAGCTAAGATTTTTCTTTAGAGCAACTTGAGATTGGCAATTTTCTCGCAGGAGAAGCAACAACCATTATTTAATTCCAAGACCTGGCAGTTACCTTAGCATTTGCTAGAAATGCGTAGTAGTTTTTGACACGTCATTTTAAAACATGATTTATGGCCAAATAAAAATGAATTTCAAACAACTAAAACATGGGCTCTTCTCATAACAAGGTTAATTATATTACCCAAGAGCAATTTTCTCAAATTCGTAACCGTTTGAGATATTTTCAGGGTTCTCTGGAGCCTTATTTTATAGATTGCATGAGAAAAATGGTTTTTAATTAAATGCAGAGACAGTTGTGGCCATGATGGAAGGAGGAAATTCGTTTTTCTCCTACAAACAATCTGCCAAGAATCCGGTCTCCCTGATCTACAAAAGGAAGATCCGCCACAGAGATTTCTCGAGTTCCATCGATTGAAGGAGTAGAGGTTATTGATACAACTAGTGACGGGGATTTGTTTGCCACTGGTTTTCTAGAAGTAGATTGCTACACACCAAACCACTGCTATCAGTGTGGTAATGATGCAACATATCCATACGTAATGGTCAAGCCACATGGAAAAATGCTTGATTCAATGTTGCCTAGTCAACCAGTTAACCCTAAATGAAGACCAACACATATCTGTTTGACATTCTCATGGGCATAAAAATGTTTCTCCATTTCACCATTGTCATCGTGGACATGCTATAGAATATCAAGGACAAGGCTACAGCTTTGTGCAAGCAGTATTTAATGGAGTGAATGTATTGGCTGGTGTTGGCTTTCTTCTATGCCATATACTATTTTAGAAGCAGGTTGGATAAGTCTAGTATTGATTGTTGTTGTCTGCCTTCATTTGTTGTTACACAGGTATTCTCTTATGTTATTGTTTTGAGAGCGAGGAAGGCATCTATACTTATCTGAGAGGTTGCTCTAGGGAGACTTGGTCGTTATTTTATCTCTATCATTTTGTACTGTGAACTCTATGCATACTATGTATAGTTTATCATACTAGAGGGTGACAATTTAACAAGGCTTTTTCTAGGTTTTCATTTTGATATTGCTGGGACTGAGGTGAGTTCTGTTATTCATTTTAATGGAAATGCTCCTTTATATTCTAGTCTTTAGTAGTGTAATTACATGCGAATGTTATATGTCATGTTTTAGTTTGTACATATTTTAGTTTATATATATGTTATGTTTTAATGTTTTGTTACGTTTTTTTTCATAAAGTGTTTTTATAACATATGTACATTTATGTTATAGTTTTTTTTTTATGATTTTTCTTAAATTTATTTGTATATGTATTTTAGTTTATACATATGTCTTATATGTATAATTTCTATATATGTTTTTTTTTCTTTTTTTTTTTGTTTTATAAATATTTCATTAATTTATTGTTTTTCAAGAAAATTTCCATTAAAAAAAAATTGATGTGGAATTCAATTCATGATTGGAGCAAAGTAAAAGAAAAAGGAAATTTTGAGTTGATTCACTTACACACCTGTAGAAGCAAGAAATAAAATAATAATAATAATAAATAAATAAAAATTGTTCTATTTGCTAATTTTTCTGGAAGAGGCATTGATCAAATTGAAGATTGGATTGTTTATTTGTTCATAACAAAAACACATAGCTAGTGTACTTAAATGTCTATTCAGGATTTTAGCTACAGAAACTGCACAATTCTGCAGTTGAACAACAATTCTGCAGCTGACCAACAATTCTACAACTTTGTATTTAACTCAATGATTTATTTGTCAACAATGCATTCTAATTAGAAAATCATGATCAAAATCTATTGGATTTGTCTAATGATTATGTTTTCAAGCATGATGCAGGAAAGAAGAAGAACTATGTAGGCACTTTATCTGCAGGATCGATTGATGAATTTTTGATTGAGGATTCTTTTGCAGGAATCATTAAGCATTCACAAATAATAATTCTTTATCCTTATGAAATGCTATGATTCAAACATAAATTGAGGAAATTGTTTTTTTTTAGAAATTGGATTTATTATCATGATTTTGAAACTGGACTAACCATTTGAAACAAAAACACGTCATGAACCTGTCAATTATGCAAAATTTTCGTATGTACCTAGAGAAATTGATCACTTCTCTTTGAACACACTTACGTTTGTTTCCATATTAGTGCCATGTTTATTTTTATGTTCCATGGAAATCGAAGAATTGAAGGAAGCCAATTATGCATGATTGGTTTTCTACGACCAATTTCAAGAAACTTGAACCAATTAAATCCATTTCTATCATCCATAAATGCCATCATTTCTCCTCTCCAAACTCACAAGCTATTCAAGCATTTTCGCTAAAAATCATCATCACCATTTTCCTTGAAAAGAGTCACATGTTTCCTTCACATTTTCCATTCACATTTTCCATAATTTCCATTCATAGAGACATTCAGCTTGCTTACATGCTGATTTGTCCTTTTTCTTTCTGTTTGCTTGTTTACCCTCTTGTCATTTTCCTTTCCATTAAATAAACCTTGATCCACTGCAAAAATTTTCATTCATAGTCCTTCCAAAATCATCATTTCATACTCACGTTAGATGATGGGGGATTCATAATTCCTTCCTTCTAATAATTCTTGGCCTATCGACATCAGCACATTATATAGGTTCAGGGCTAGAGACCTTATTAGTACCTTGAGGCTTGTATGCATCGATGACAAGTTCTCTCGCCAACAATCATGGGAATACACCAATGTCCCTTAATCGTTGGATCTTGCAAGTGGCTCGACATCAGCTCATCTATTTTCACTTTGCAAGATGTACTTAGGTACCTTGGCACTCATTGGCATTAATGGCGAGTTTACCTCGCATTGGTTAACGACATTCATCAATGGTTGGTAATCCAATGACTTATCTTCATGCTTGACAACAACACATTTATTTGCATGACTAGAATTGTACCATCGGGTTTTGTAGTAGGTGAAGACTATATCATTTCAGTATTTTGCAATAGATACAATAGATTTAGCAACAGAAATAAAAAATCCACTTCCACCACCTCATCCACAATTTATGCAACCAAGAAGCAGATGAAATTCTACATTTTATTCCATGATCCAACAGCATCTACAACTTCTCTACATATACACAGTTTGTCCACTTCCTAGGTAAGTAAAGGTATGTTCTTTTCTAGCTTTTGATTATAGAATTCCTTGAATACTGAAATTATAATTTTTGGAAAATACTTCACCATATTTCCTTTCTCATTTGAAGAAAACCATAAAAACCTTTAGTTTTTTTTGGGGGGGGTGGCGGGGGGGGGGGGGTTGGGCCGGGCGGCGGAGGGACATCCATTTATTATCACATCCATATCACTTCATTCCATTTCACTTCATTTCATCCTAACATACTTGTCCTAATCAATTATGATTGCATTATGGTTCAAAAGTTATGTGACTTGCAAATAAATGCCTAAATGATGAGAATATTATACGGCCGATTCAAAGATGCATTCTTAAATATGTTCAATGAATCTTCCTGCATCAAAAATAAACAAGGTATTGAAACACAAGAACCAACACCAATTAAGATTTGGTTGTCACACAAGAACCAACCAAACATGTTGCAATTCAATGTATGACAAGGAATACTTTGCAAAACGAAATAAAATTGTCAAATACTATCAAATGAACAGTTTAAGGATATATGATATAATCCAAGCTCATTCAAAAGCAAATCATGACTAAAAAATGTAGTAGATTGCATGAGGACATGCAATAACATCAGTTGTAGGGTATGTAGAGCCTCTAAAATGAATTCAAAATATCATCCACTTTCACCTTTATCGCCACCATTTCACTCACATATTGCAACTCCATGACCATATAACCTTTCATTAGCCTCCATTTTCATAATTATATGGGTTCCATTTGTGTTTTCCAAAAGTTAATGATTTCTAGTATTATAAGTGAATTAAATGGTTAAAACTTAGAAAAATGACATATACTTGCTAATACTTAAAAGTGGCTTGAGTTTCATGACATGTGTAGGTCATTTGGAAGCTTCCAAGGCACCCTTATGTGGCCTCCAATGCTCAAATTCGAATTCCCTTCAAGATACGGAATAAGATTTGGATAAAGGTCAAAGAGGATATGTGTCTCATCATTACTTATTTGAGTTGTAACTCTATGAGATTTTCTAGGGATCTAGGGAGAGAATAATGGACCTCCATTAATGAGGTAGCTTCTTATGTTTTTGTATAAATAGGAGAGCCTCCTCCTTTCAAAGGCATGTGTAAAGTTGGGGAAATGCTCATGTTTTGAATATAGAATTTGGATTTGGCACCATGCTCATGAGTGATGTTCACTTTGATTTGGTTATGCTTGCATTTGGAGCCTCTCAACTTGCCATCTCTCATGATTTTGGATTGGCCACCTGTAATATGTGAGATTTATTATTTTTTTAGATTTATTGCTTTCATAGATTAAGATTTGTTCCTTTCATATCTTTTCCTGTGTGAGAGGTTAAGAGTGATTGTTTTTATTTGCTTTCTACCTAGAGGTTAAGAGTGATTGTTTTTAGTTTCTTTCTTATCTAGATGTTAAGAGTAATTGTTTTAATTTGCTTTCATATCTTTTCCTGTGTGAGAGGTTAAGAATAATTGTTTTTGCTTTCATTTCATGTAATTTCAATTCCGTGCGTTCTACTATAATTGTACTATAATTTCTTTTGAATTGATTGTTGAATTAGAATAGGTGAATTTGGTTTGTCTTTATTTGGTTTCATAGTAAGGTTGATCTGAATTGGAAGTTAATTTCTAACATATACAGTGCACGCATGCTTCACAAGTTTTACGAAACCCCCGGGTTGACAATTAAATGATAGGTAATTAATTTTCCTCAACACTTAGCCAATGTATGGTTAAGCCACATTATAGCCATTAGAAAGAATCTAATAGGTTTATATGATACAAAAAAGGAACTATTGATTTGGTACAAATATACTAATCATTTTGATGTTGATTTTTTCAAACTCTAATTGCACATGTGGTATAGATAATAGAAAATCAACTACTAAATATGTGATCACCATTTGACCTAAGTTGTGTCACAGAGCAATAAAAAGTGATTGGGCTAAGTCACATTATAGAAGACTTGGGAGAAAAGTAAGGAGAACCAACATGTATCAAGTATGACAACCAAAGTTCTATAAAATTTGCAATATTTAGTTTCTTATGCTAGATCAAAACACATTAGTATTCAATAAAGAGATAGATCTTATGCATTGTCACACAAATGGGAACATAAGTGATGTGTTCACTAAGACTTTGTGGCATACAAAATTTGAAATAAATGCATAGACTCATGTTAGATATCATTAAAAATGCATGTTTCCATTAAGAGGGAGTGTCATAGTTAATGGTATAAGTGTGTTAGTTATAGAAAAATAAGGAATAAGATTAAGTATTATTGAATAAGATGAAATGAATATATAGAACTTTAAGAAATTTATTTAACTAATGAAGACTATTTAAGCTTGTATAATTGTATTATTTGTAACCATCCAATAATTTCAACCTTTCATTACTTCTTCATCGTTACATTCCTATATTGATAAATAGTAAGAAGAATGTTGTTTAGAATAAATATTGTTGAGCCTCGAATATGTCTGTTTTTCCATCACATAGTATCGCTATTTCATAACCTAAATTCCAAAAATTTTAACTCATTTCATACCATAATTCCACAACTTGCCACCAATACATATCCTATGCCTCGTGGTTGATTATCATTAGTTTTCTTAGCTTTTCTATGGCTAGAGATTATTTATTCATGATTTACTAATGACGGTTTTTGCTAATTTCATTTGCCACAGGGTTCCATTGCCAAAATTCGTCACAAGCCAATTAAACTAGTTGCTACATGTTGTGTACGAATACATTCCTGTAGGTGAAAATATCCAATTTGGAGCTTCGACATCTCCGCATGCTCCCAGGGAAAACTGAGGGAGGTTATTGTCAAAAATTATGTTCTAACACCTTCCCATGAGTTGGATTGCACCCAAGTTGCACATGTGGGTCTCTAGAAGAAAATCAACAAATTTGCTCAAAAACAGCAGAATTTTCAAAATGCCACATTTGACCTTGCTTTTCGTGTAGGTGGAGACAAATCTAAAAAATATGAGAAAATGGGTTTTTTACCAGTATAACAAAATATCTATAACCAAAACTGTTTCTCAATATTCACTTTGGTTCAAAATTTATACGCAAATCTTTGAGGCAGTTGTATAAAAAACACTATGTTTCCAAAATTCTAGAATCTTGCCCAAATTTGCAAAAAGAGCCAAACATCCAACTTTGGGCATGCTTTCTGAGGAAATGGAATTGAATAAGAAAAATATAAAAGAGGTTTTGGTTTAAAATATGACAAATTAGGTTCCCTCCAAACGTTTTTCCAAAATTCACCATGGTTAGGAAGATATGCAAATATCTTTGAGGCCAATTTGTTAAAAATATGAAATTTTCCAAAATTAAGGAAAATGACCGTTGGACTCAAAATTCGCCTTGTAAATTTTATAAATGGCTTAGCCATGGCCTGTGTGGAGAAATAAAAGGATAGATTGAAAGGATTGATGTAATAAGTTTCACTTTTCCTCAAAAGGACTGAAAGAATGTATGCATATAAACTTATTTTCTGAATTTTAATACAACTCTGATTCTGCACTCAATTCGTTGTAATTATTAATGTGCTTTTTTATTTTTAAAGATATTATTGCATTAATTTATACTTTCTCGGGGAGCGGCAAGGTCCCACCACTGCCTGGAAGCAAGTTTTATAAAACATCATAGGATAGATCTAGGCATGGGGATTTTGTTTTGAAAGCATTTGTTAATTAGATCTCATAATTACAATTTTGTACTCAATACTGTAATTTGTTTTCTTGAAGTTAAATAAATACTTCATCTTCAACTCATTACAAACTAACGAATCGTCTTGATCAATTATTGTATAAATAATCCCTTCGTTACAGGTTTACGATTGGAAAACTCAAAGGTGCTTCTTAATTGGATAAACAAGAGATTGATAACTCTATTTCTTTTAGATATGAATTGAAATTGATTCCGTACCTTACTGATTCGCTATAATTTCTTGTAACATTGTGTTTTGGCAATCAAGTATTTGAAAACAATGCAACGAGACCATTAAATCATTGTTTGGAGTTGTAGTGTAATTTTGAAATTCATTATAATTGTAATTAGTTATTGGTAGAACCATTAGTCAATGTACTTATGTTTGAATGATTTCTTGAGTTTAATTAAAGTAACCGAAGGATAAAATAGTTTCTTATTTTGTAGTCTTTTGGATCTGAAAGCATCTCAATTAGAATCTTGGTTTACTTAGTTTCTTTTGAAGCAATTGCAAAGTGATGGTAGAGGTTAGTTTTAATGCTTATTTGATTTGTTTTATGCATCCTGGGAATTAGATTAGTTGAATTCTTCTTTGTCCATTGCCTTAGTTTAAGATCGTTTGAATAAGAGTGAATTTTATTGGAATTAAGATTTAGCATAAGTTTGGTATCATTTTAAATTAATCTTGATTGATTTAATATTCTTGTACTTAGATTAAATATATCTTATTATTTAGATTGAGATTTCCATTTAGATTAAAATCATTTAAATAGTAATTTGTTTTGCTTGGTTTATGATTAATTAAGAGTTAGTTTTATTTGAACAGTGATTGGTATTGCCTCAGCATGTTTTTATCAATGGATTAGTTTCAAATTAGGAATAGGAATCATGTTAGTTTAGATTAGAGGCTCTGATCCTGCGTTACCTGCACTTGTGCCTCGAAGCTTACGAGTCTCGGATTGATAATTTAATGTTGGAATTATAACACATATAATTTCCCCAACATTTTTGTCGTTGTTCCCGATGAGGTGCTAAAGGAATTAGAGCATAGTTTCTTTCACAAGTTTTTTTGTGTGATCTTAGTTGTAGGGAAACTAGAGGGTGAAGAAGACGGTAAGATGTGAGTGAAGAGCCACACATCCGCTTCGGTTTGGGTCACTCCAAAGTTTGGTTGTCCAAGTAAGCGAGGATTTCAAGTTTGGTGAGTTTTATTGCAATTAGTTTTAATTAATTTGGATTAAACTTTCAAGCTCTTTAAATATAAAACATTTTTGGGGTGTTATACGAACCCCTTTGTACTAATCCATGTTGCGAGATAGGGATCATCAACCAGCAAGAGAAATCCAAGAACGATCAAGAGCTTGAAGAATTTACCTCGAAGAACTTTCTCAAATCTTAGCAGTAGCTGGGGTATATACTTCTCAAGAAGAGTTCATCTTGACCACATTCAAGAAATTATCTATCTCTCCACAACCAGAAAAGGATTTGGAAGTCTCCCTTGATTCCTCTTGCCTATCTACCAAGGAGATCGAGAAATCATGTACCAAATCTGATGGGGAGCATCCTGTTGAACCTGAGATCGAGGAACTTTCACCATGTCCATCAGCAAGCCTTGTATGCATTTCGGAGACCAATTATCCAAGTTTTCTTAGCATGACCGAGGAGGACTTTCAAAGTGGTCCAAATGAAGAAAGGGGCCAATACCACCAAGATTACATCGAGCATTGGTTCCAAGTCACAATCCAGTCAAAGTACCACTCCCATATTCAAATACTCTTTGTATAACATCTTTCAAAGCTGTTGAATTTTCATGGTCATGTACCTTCTAAAGTTTATATTTTAAATCTATGCATGAATATATATTTGTACCTAATTCGAACATGGCTTCATTAGAAGTTATCTTTCACTTGAAGGAGGACATATTTTCTCCAGTATAGTAGGAAAGTCATTATTCTAAATAAATAAATGAAAATAGTAAAGAGAAAAATAAGTCCTTTTGTGAAAACCAACTTGTCTGGCACATATGTGCAGGGACTTTTCTTGAAAACCAGGTAAATGGTGAGAAAGGTTCCCAATAAAGTTTGTAAATTTGTATGAGTTCTTCAAACCATGTATCTTTCAAGTCATTATGTCTTGTACTCGTGTTGGTTGATGTGGGATCCCTTAAGGTCCACCTGCCAACAAAGTCCCTTTGACATCAGCAAATTATCTGGGACCAAGGTTAGGGTTAGATAAGGTACTGTTAAACACACACATGGCAGCAAAGGAATATGAAAGATAAAAAATGAGACTACATTTTTTATTAACAAAACATATACATTTATAGTACATCGTTTGATTGTTGGGTTCCACATCCCAAGGTCTCTTGGACTTCGTTTGTCTATTCAGCTTCCACACTAACCCATAGAGGATTAGGTGTCCAACATTCCCCCCCTTAATCCAAAGGGTTATGTATGAGTCTAAGAAGAGAGTTGTAATACAAAACGTGCAAAAATGCATGGCAGCACTAGGCTGAATGTGCTCTTTGAAATGTTTGCATAAAGGGCAGTGGTTTAAGGATGACCACCAACATTGGAATGCTTTGTGCAATTTGTAGAACTCTTCTAAAACTGACAAGAAGCTAAATTCTTCTGCTAGAGGAAGTGCTCTTATTGTTTTGAAGAGAGGAACCTTCAACCATGAAAGGGAGGTCTCACCCTGCATAAAAGGGAGAACTTCAACCTGAAAAGGGAAGTCTCAACCTGTGATGGTTTAAGTATGACCAACAACTCTGGAATGCTTAATGTAATTCCTAGAACTCTTCCAAGTCTAGCAAGAAGATGAAGTCTTCTGCTAGAGGAAGTGTCCCCAACTCTATTCCTGGAATTCTTCTGAAACTAGCAAGAAGCTGAAGTCTTCTGCTAGAGGAAGTGTCCCAGATTACCAACTGAAGGCGTGCTCAGGGGCATCTTTGTCTCTAGCTACAACTCTGAAACTTGTGTGACAGGTTGTGGCTCAGGCTCACTTGATGTGGCTTTGAATCTTGTAGGTGACCATCATTTCCCCCCTGTCAGATACAAGGTGAGATGATGGAGAAAAATCAACTGCAAGATTGTTCAATACTCTAGAACAAGTTTTGACATGTGATTGGAATATCTTCTTGGTTATTGATGCCCATTGCTAAGAAGTGATCCATCCAAGATGAATCTTTGTTCTTGCAGGACATTTGTTTCTAAAGCATCTATGTGAAGAATGGGTGGTTTTATGACATTTCTTACATGGATGAAGATCAAAACAGTGATCTTTCAAATGGCCAACTCGATCACAGTGTTGCCATTTCACAATCTGTTATTGTTGTTGTGGAAGAGGAGCAGAATCTGGAGCAGCTGGTGGTGAACTGTCATGAATGAATCCAACACTCTGAAACTAAATGGGCTTTGAGTAGTCTGGAATGTGAAAGGACATATCCTTGTCATATCCAAGACCAGTTATGTGCTTGTTGTGGACAAGCTCTTCCCAAGGTCTGATGATGGGCTTGGAAAGTGCAGATTGAACTTCTGCATCTACATCTATAGTTTTTGCATGGGTGTTTATCTCATTGTTTTGAACAAAAATAGGTTCAGAATGATGTCTATTTTGATGTATCTCTTCTTGCTGTAGTTGTGGTTCAAGAAGCAAAAAATCGATCTTTTCCTGTGCATTATGCAGGCAGGTTTGAATGTCACAGAAAGTGTCTTTGTTGATGTTTACCATCGCATCGTCATTGGACTGTATCAAAGTATTTAATAAGTCTAATACATCATAAATTAAATCCATTTTGACTTATGACAAAAGAGTACTGAAGCAGCTCTGCATTTTTTTTAAGCTAGAGAAAAAATGGAAATTAATAGAATGGCTTGGATATAAGTCTTTTGAAAAATCTGCAGCGATGAGGCGATGTCTCTAAAAAGAGACCAAACTGTTATACAACTTCTCTGCAATTTTCTTCAACACTTCTTCATGATTCACATATCTTTTACCACCATATTCAAAGATTGCATAGACTAATTATATCCAAAAATGAAAAAAATTAGCAATGGAATCAAAACCTCCACGCTAAATTTCAGCTCCTCGAATCAAATCCTTTGTCTTGAATCTTTGATGAATATATGCACACTTCCAAAAACCTTACAGCCGTGTGTTTCAAGACCTCCTGACTCAAAATTTTGAACAAACAAACACTAAACTGTACAGACTACTGATGCACAACGAATATGTGATCTCTGAAATATATGTATGTAGCTTAAACTGGAATTTAAGCTTCAGAGAGGGAGACTGAATCAATACTTCCACATAAACATTCAATGCACCACGACAGATTCGAACTTCACTATTAATATAGATTCTCTGGGACTTCACTGTTAATAAATGATGGTCTCTTGGACTTGAGGCGTGCAATGTTCTGAATTCTAGTTTCTAATTATTATGGCACCAGCGTGAGTGGAGAGCCTTGTATTGAGCAGCCTGGCTACAATTTCTCCCGAGTACATGAGAAACTAAGAATCGTATTCATGATTCATCTCCGATGACCTTAAGTGGTAGTGTGCGTGCTCAAGATGTTGACTTCCTTCCACAAATTGTTGGTGATGGTTGGAATGGAGATACTGTAATCTACACTCATAGAGCAGGAGAGCTTGTTCTACTTCCAAAAGGTGCTGCAATACCTGTTACGTTGAAAGTGCTCGAGTTTGAGCTTTACACGGTGACTCCCGTCAAGGACATTGCATGTGGTATCTCCTTTGCTCCTATCGGACTAATTAACATGTTCAACTCCGGTGGAGAAGAGGCCTACTGAGTGCGTTCTCAACTAGAAAGGAGAAGCTGAAGACAAAGGCTTCTTTATGATCAAAGATAATACTGGCTCTGACTCTACTCCAGACAACCCCAAGAGGCAATTTTGCAGACACTTACCCTATAGTTGGAGCATCGAGGGTTCACTGAATTTTATGAAAATGAGGCCGCAAATGGGTTTACGCGCAGCGTTCTTGATGAATCAATTTCATAGGAATAAGAATGGCATCTCCCATGGTATTTTGCAGAGGGATCCCTTATGCTTTTCCAAGAAACCCAGATGTTCGATCAAATGTATAATAAAGCCCTCAGAACCAAAGAGGGAATGACAAATTAGAAACCACCCTATACAGCAGTTGGGTATTCGATGATGTCCATTGACGGTAGTCAGCAACTGAGCCACTCTTCTTTCATACGGTGGATGAGCCCTTGGAGGGAAGAATTGGTGGTAGTGAACTAATTAAGCGTTCATTCAACAGTGTTATCAATAATGTTGTGTTTGTGGTGCTTGGGATGGAGACCCGAGGTTGTGAGATTGAATACAATGGCAGTGTGGCCTCCCTCAACCTCCCTTATGAACTAGAACAAGCACGACACAGCGTTGTAGGAATAGAGTGGGCAATGTTCGAATCAACTTCAGGCAGGCCAACCCGTCAGTTGAGTACCATCACCACCTTCCTCTTCTTTAGTTTACCTGCAATTATCTCATCTCCTAAACAGATATCTGAAAACATGGTTGGAACAAAGCAACCCCAATTAAAAGTCCCAAATGTCGTAGAAAATCCAGATGGATGGGGACCTTAGGACAACCATGTTATTTTAGAAAATCAACTACATATTGGACTCGAAACTATAATGTTTGACATAGTGCGAGAAGTGGGCAAGAAAGTAATGGCTTTGATTTTATTTTTGATGAGGAAGATGAGGAATCATTTCATTTAGAGGAAACAAAGCCCCCTCCAAAGCCCAGGTTTGGCCCTAGGTGGGAGACCAAAAAGCAAGAGGCTGAGAAGGAGCATCAGTGTCGGGATCAGTTTTAAAATCAAAACAAGAACAATATGCAACGTAGGGAAGCTGCTATGCTCAAGAGTTCTGTAGACATTCAGCCTGCATGGACCATGCTTGATCAGATTCCATTTACTACACTTTCCAAATTGACTTACATTTTCAGTGGGAGTTACACAGAGCACATGTTTGACAGAAGATCTCAGGCTAACCGAAGTGACAATGAACAACTTAGAGATGAAATTCTCATGTAAGAATAGTAAATCATAGATAGAGAACGAGTGTTACAAATCCAGAAACCAATGCACTCAACACAATGTAGAGGTAGAGAAACGTTGAATAGAAATGTGGAGTACAAATATGTACACAGACTTTGATATGCCGCAGGTAGGAATACATTGCCTACCAACACAACCGCTAATTTGGGACATTGCAGGTCTGATGCGCTCAGCTTCAATGTTTCAGGTTGTCAGGCGTGTTAGGTAGTCAGGAAAGTTACAGGTAATGAAGACCAGGCCAGCACTATTCAAGGCAGCTTAGACCAGCTGCGCAGGGAATAACAACATGCTATTTTTTCTTTTTCTACCTAAGGCATAAACTGTGAGGAAGAAAATTATACAGGCCACACATCATTGCTCTGATACCATGTTAAACACACACATGGCAGCAAAGGAATATGAAAGATAAAACATTAGAGTACATTTTTTATTAACAAAACATATACATTTATAGTACATGGTTTGACCATTGGGTTCCACATCCCAATGTCTCTTGGACTTCATTTGTCTATTTGGCTTCCACACTAACCCATAGAGGATTAGGTGTCCAACAGGTAACTGGGAGCTTGCATGCCTTAATGGAAGGCATCCTTATCATCTACTAAGGGAATACATCAATGTTTCTTGGTAAATGAATTCTTCATTCCATTCGACTTCCAAAAATTCATTCATGGCTAGTAGAATGTACCTAGTGCCTTGATTCTTATTGACATCAAAGGTGGGATATCTTGCATTGGTTAATGACATCCTCAATGATAGGTAATCCAATGGTTATTTCTTATCTTCGACATCGACACCATTTATTCACATATGCAAGATTTCACATTGGTGTGTAGTGGTTGAATACTATATGGTTTTGAGATCTCAACACATGTTTGCAGCAGTTTGGATTTTTGTATCAGCATTTCCATTGTCATTTGCAGTAGCAGTCATCGTTCCTCAATTTTTTGGGGACATATAACTCCTCAAGCATGGTGGTGAAGGGGACCTTCAGTTCATGCTTCATATCTTCATCTCATCCTTCAGACTTCTTCAGGAGATCAAATCAGCAATCACATCAGCTCTAGCCATTCCATCCTTCACTTCATCTTGCAGTAGTGAGCACATCAACGAAAAAGGTAAAAATTGAGGTAAATTTGGCTTAAGGTTCTCTAATTCATTAGAAGGTTAAAGAAACTTAATGGTTCACCACTTCTAATTCCATGTATTTTATCTTTCATAAACCTTCTATTTTCCTTCCATTCATTACGCTTATACTCTAGTTACAAGACCATGTAAAAGAAATTCCTTGTGGTATAAAAGAAGTATCTCTAGTATCTTCTCCTCCCATGATAACAAGCATCGTATTTGGAGGATGAAGTTATTACTGCCATGAACTGATAAAGGAAACCACTTATAAATATTGGTCATATGATAACAGAGTATGCGAGCATCCATTCACATACCTACCATTTCCATCACCACCTCATCTAATCCATCATCTCTTCCTCATCCATCCCTTTCGTGTCCTCAATTTGTATTGCTTTGAAATCAGTATGAAATGTCAAATGTTTAGAGTGTTGCTCCACAAGAACCAAGACCTCCAAATATTCAAGTAAGTGCTTCTCCACAAGAACCAACAACTTCAAATATTTAAGCAATGTTGCTCCACAAGAACAAACATATACAAAACAATGTTAAGAATTTGTTAATGAGAAAGGTATCCATTTGCATGAGGACATGAAAATACCCAGGCAACAGTTCTTTCTACATACTTCCTTTCTCCTCCTGAGATACAAAGCATATCAGCCCTTAAAAAGGTTAAGTTGATAGAGGCTAAACCTTAACTAATTAACCACAAGAAGAAAATGGACAATTATCAACTAATCTAGGCTTGTGTGAAATCTTGTGAGTTATCCTCCAGATTGATATCGACTAGACTGGTTGGGTCCTAATCTTAGAAAAACTAATCTTTTTTTTAGAACAAGAGGTTTATCCAAATCATGGTTGTGGCCAAAAATAGGCAAACCATGAATTTGGCCCTAATTACATACTTATGATTGTGCTGGAATATTCCCTTGACCATAACTCCTTCATGGTAATGAATTTTGCCAAACCATTTCTAGGTTACATGAATGAGGGTACTCTTAACAAAACTAATGTGTTAGAATCTTAATATTCTTCTTCATTTTCTCGCAAATTTCATATTTTCACCTACAGGAATTTATTCCATACTCAACTTGTAGCAACTAGTTTAATTGACTTGTGAAGAATTTTGGCAATGGAAACATGTGGCAAATGAACTTAGCAAAAAAATATCATTGGTAAATCATGAAAAAATCATCTATAATCATAGAAAATCTAAGAAAACTAATGATAATCAACCACAAGGTGTAAGATGTGATTTGGAAACGAGTTGAGAAATGATGGTACAAAATGAGTTAAAAATATCATAATGTAGGTTATGAATAGTGGTTTTGTATAATGGAAAAATGGGCATATTCAAGGCCCAAGAAATACCATGGCTAGATAATGTTACAATGATATTATTAAGATATTACATTTATAAACTTATAAATATATTATTTCTCATTATTAATATCTTACAAAATCTTATCCACGGGGTCTTGGATTTACAGTGATCAGATCTGTTGTTAAGGCACTCCTAGATGTTAAGTCACCGATTCAATTATGTGCCCTATAGCCTCACCATTCTTGGACTTACAAAAAAGAAATTTCTTACTAAATCTTCTTATTAATTTGGTTTCACTTTTACTTTATTTTATTATCATCATAACTGAGTTTAATTGTTAATAGTTTGTTCTTTACTTTTAGACACTATTATTATTATTATTATTACTAGATTCTAAATATCATTTTCCTTCATATTTCATCTCAAATATATAAAGTTATTTTTTTTTAACTAAATTTTGATTGATTATTATCAAAAGTACATAATTTTAAGGTCATTATTGGCCTTTGGTTTGCCACTAGTGAAACCAGATGATCGAGAAAACATTAATCCTTATATCCATGCATTGTTTAGATTCAAAATTAAATTGAAAAGAAAAAGAAGAGTTACTAATCCCATAGTGAGATAACTATCTAGAGTTTACCTACTGAGATAGCCTTATACATAACACCCCCCACCCAAAAAAAAAAATGATTGCTTAAACATATGAGAAACTAAGAGGAAATTAAACCCTTCACCTTTAAGGTCATGGAAGCTTATCTGATGTTGTTGGTAGGATCTAGACTTGGAGTGAATTTAGCTTCTATGTGCATGAGTCTATTATCTATAACCATCAATTACAACTAAATACTATCCAACATTAGAAAAACCTCAACCTTATCATCATTTTACTTGAACAAGAATTTTCCCAGGAGAGACTTCAACTACTAATACAATTCAATTGTGTGTAAGTATTGATTTTGGCAGCCTTGCGTGTGCTTGATATCAAGTACCTTGGTGGAAAACTCCTCTACCACTTTTGAATCAAGATGGAATACCCTCTCCTATCACAACTCCTGCTCAACTACTTTGAGTTCCTTTTGAACCTTTGGGAGAGCATGGTCATGGAATAAGTGTGTTGAAGACTCTGCTTTGAACTAAGCTCATTATCCACCCAATAAGCTACAACCATCCCCCCTCTCTTGCATTATATACGTTGTTTGAGCATTGATGAGGTAGTAAAAGGATATGGAAAAATGAAGAAGGTGAGGGAGTAGGGAAGTAAATGTGGATAAAACCAAAAGAAAGCCCTAAATCCCTCAGATCATAGTAAGGTACTCATAGAACCAACATTGAAATTGAAATAGAGGAAATTATGTAATGAAGAGAAGGGAATGGAAAAAAAAGTTTGCGACTAAGAAACATCAAGGAATGACAGGCCATAGAAGAAATTTAGATATGAGGATAGAAAATACCAAAGGAAAAATAACACGATCATGTTGAAAATGCAACAAGAGAATCTCAATTTTGATTTTTTCCTTAATCAAATTGTGGAAATTCAAAATTCCACATCAACAGACAACTTAGAGGAGTTAACTGAGGTCACATGGCTCTTGTCACTCATTTAATAACACTCAATTCGATTTAATGAGTTGAATTTTTTATAATGGAGGAGTGACCTATTATAGAGTTTTATGAACCCAAAGTTTCGGACTACTAAGTGAGTCCATCATCACGAGATACGTCAATAGATTTAAGAAGATATTAATGATGTATCCAGGAGCTAATCTTAAGAGTATATATATGGATTATGAAAAGGAATAATATGTGGGTTTTAGTCGGCCATAATTTGAATAATTTGGTAAATATTAGGGTTTTAATTAATTAATTCATTGTAATCTATTTCTATATATAAATTCTAGGTTTAAAGTTTTTTTATGATTAATTATATATATTTTAAATTTTAATATTATAATTAATTATATAAATTATCTTGTTATTTTAATATTTAGATTAATTATATAAATTATATGTTGGTTCTGTTAGGGTCCTATAAAAATAGGATTCATAATTTTGAATTGGCTATGGTTGGTGATGTAATATTGTACATACTTTTGCTTTCTGCAAATTTTTTTCCCGTATTAAAATTAAAAAATGTAAAGAGGGTATGTCCTAAAAGAATAATCAAAGGACTAAAAGAAAGAAAAAGATTAAAAAAAAAAAGGTAAAAAATATGAACCCGAAAAAGAGATAAGAATAGATCATGAAAGTGTTCGAATTCAAGTGCCACTACCTTTTACTTTACTTTGCAAAATAAGATTGTGTGCAGCTTGTCAAAAATGCCACAATCCATGATGGTCAAAAAGTTTAAACTTGATTCAATCATGCTTTAAATTTCATGTTGATAGATAGAGAATAAAGATCAAACTATTTAATCTTGGCAAATCAATAATTAGGTAGAGAATAATAATGAGCTCATCAATTTAATCTGATCCATTGAAAGTTATAAGGTTAGAATTAGATAGTTTTCTTATCAAAGAAAAATAAATAAAGGGTCAGCAAGCTCAAATGTACCCAATTAATGAATAGAAAATGCTAGGGCAAATAAATGGTAGGTAGCAGAAGTTTTGCTAAGTGCACAAGGTTGCTAACTCAAATGCACCTTCATCATACATCCTATGTTTCATGTGCAGGAGGAATTGTCAAAATGAAAGGATATTAACTAAAGATTATTTACTAATTTCCCCTCATTTCAGTAGACCCCCACATACTTAGTTTATTAATTTCCCCCATTATCCCTTCATTATTGGTAAAACCCTTTCCCCTCCTTTTGACCTTTTATCCCTTTGTTTCACACATTTCCCTCGACATTACCCCTCAAAAATCATTCGCCCTTCCCAAAACCCCTTTCCCTACTGTGAAAACCATTCCGATCACAAATAATACATTCCCCCCCTTATTAATTTCTCTTTTCCGTTTAAAACCCACTAAACCCTTTATCCTAAGTTATTTCCTATACCCCCGCTTTATGTATTTAACATCCCCCGTGTTATAATTCCCCAATGCCCTTTAACTCACCAAACATTGGTGTATAGTTAAAACCCTCCGCCATATAAACCCATGGTCCCCACCTTTATTAACCCATTGCTTATATTTAAAATCCCATGATCACATTTTAATTAATCAAATTTCATTATAATTAAACACCGGGCCCCGCCAACCACATCCCAACTCTATTCGTGCAACTTCACCACGTGATATCCCTCTGATTTCCCACCTCCAGATCCAACGGTGCATATCAATATCACGCAGTTTCAGCATCCGACAGTTAACGGTCCAAAGGCATGCGATATTCGTGGTTTTGGCTAAGCACTGTTTGGCTACATGGCGAAACCAGGTTATATCGTGTGCTCGTGAAAAATACCGCTCCCCACGCGAAATCAGTGTGATATGGCCTAAAACCACCTCCCCGCATAAAAGAAAAATTGCCCATTGTTCATTTGCCAAATCTCGCACCAAAATGTAACCATTGTTGGTTAAAAGGACGAAAAAACCCCATTTCGTTCTTTTTGCTCATTTTCGCTGCAAACCTTTGTTAAACAATTCCGATACCATGAACCTTTGTGCAGCCATTTTTACCAACTTTTTCCACCCGTAGATGCTGCAGACACCAAATTGAAGCAGTAAATTGACAATTGAAGCCTCAGAAACCTCTGCTGCTACCACAGAACCCTATCTGCACATCAATTTCCAGGTATTCTTGAAAGAACCAGAACAACCCTGTAAATTTAACCTATGCACAGTAATTATTAAAGGGTTAATTAATTAAATTAATTAAGAAACCTTGCTAAACTAAAGAAAAACCTATTGTGCATCAAAACCCCTTTTCTATAGATTGTAATTACCCTCCTCACTATTCCGGACCTTCTAACCTTACTCCTAAAGCCAAAGAAAAGGTAGTTTAGTTGAATAAACCAAATTATGGCCTCCCAAATCTCTTTGGATGTAAGACACCTGCAAACCCCTCACCTGGATATTGGCCACCTCCCATTAGCCGACAGAGAATTTCAAATTAAGGACACTGCTTCCCCTAGCCACCTATAGAAACTCCACTACTGGAGTAAAGACAAGTTTTTGAACCAGAATGATAAAATTCACCTATGGGAATCAAATTTTCCCAAGTACTTGTTCCCACAGGTACACCTATTCCTAGAAATCATCCACTTCTGCCAAGCTCGCTATGTTCCCAGTCAAAGAGCCATAGTCTCCCTTGACCAACAGGTTTTATTCACTATTACTACAAATTCAATAAATCAAATGCTGCAGATACATCCAAGCCCAAATGAGACCCCACTTTCCATTGAAGGCTTACTTGAACTCTACATCACGATAGACCTTCCCAAGAAAGATCAGATCTTTCATACTTTCATCATTGAAGAGTCTCATACTCCAACAGATAGTCCTCCATATGCTACCACCATTTTCTCTGAGAGAGGCAGACAAATTATAACCACGCTCTCTTGCATCTTAGGGTACACCACTGTTGAACATGTGGATGGGGTTGTTCTTGCTTTCCTTTATATCTTTTGACCAGGCAAGCCTCCTGCTACAGTTTACAACTTTTCTCAGTTCATAGCAAATAGAATCCATGAACAATTCATAAGATTACCAAATGAGAGAGTGTTCAAATATTAAGCAGTATTATTTCACATGTTCTTATAGTTTCAGTCAGAAAAGTTTCCAGCCAGCATCCAAAAGTTAGAAACCAAGGCCAATCCAAGATCTGTCATCTTTTGGACACCATTGATCCAAAGATATTCCACTCTTTTTTCTTATAAAGAGTTCATTGATTCATTTGTTCATCTAGTTGTAAACATGCTAACCAGTAGCTATCAACCTAGGATCAATGATGAGATTAAGAGAGTTTTACAGTTGGGTAAGAACAATAGAGTGGGAGACTGGTATCTATACTAGGACCACATAGAAATTAGGATATATGGATGCCAACTCACTCCCTACAAGCTGCCCAAATACCTCCCCATGAGGATATTTGCATTAGAGTATTTTAGGCAAATCATAAACTATGATGAGGTTAACTTTCTGTCAGCTAGGAAGAAAACTCAATTTAAGATCAAAAACCAATTGGACCTTTTTATTTGTAATAATAGGGAAGCTAGACAAGAAGCAGACAAAATCTTATAGCAAATGAACTTCAAAAGCAGTTTTATGTGGCAATATGACCCTAATGGATTCATAAACAAGTTAAGACTCAAGTTCAAATTAAGCCCTTTCATACATGAGCCTAGGCTAGATATTGAAAGATATGCCAACCATTCAGAATGATTGGAGAACACTTTAATAGATGTGGAGAATACTTTAATAGATGTGGAAAAACATATTGATACTAGTTCCTTTCTACAAGTTCTAGACCTACAAGAATAGGTGACTATTACTCCCATCCTATAGACTCCATCCAATGAAGACAGATTTGTGAAAAGAACCAAGGAAGAAGGTTCTAGCTCTAGGATAGATACTACAAATGACAGGTTTGAAATCAATTACAGGAAGAGGCATAATCTTAATCCTATAACTGAGCAAGAAGACACCATTGAGACAGTTGAAATCACTGATACTAACACAATGGTGGGAAAGAGAAAAGGTCCAACAGTTTCAGAGGAAACTCATCAGCCCTCCACCTCAAACACTCAAATCATTAAAAAAAGCTTAGCATTGAAGTCTCTTCATCCAACAAGCCAGTGGATAAAGAGAAAGATATAAAAGAGAAGTACAAGGAAATCAAATTGAGGAATGAGGCATTAAAGGCTAAAACTTATGCTCAGTACTTCAAACAAACACCTACCAATCAAAATAGATTAATGTCAGCCTTTGACATTAAGACTGGTAAGATGCAAATGGCCTTTATGCAACCTATGGTCCAGTAGCCCAGAACATCAGCAGAGTACAGGAAAAAAGAGTTTGAAGTTTTGGCTAGGTATGTTCACCCTATTGACCAAATTGAATTCCATAAGTAGGCAGGTGAGATGATTTACTCCACAATGACCAATAAAGCAATGACTATGCACAAACTTTAAATCTCACTAGATAACATGACATCACAACTTAAGCTGGAAAAGGCATCCTCATAGACCAAGGACAATAGAATCAAGTCACTGGAAGACTTGGTGATTGAAATTGGATATAATCCAAGTGACATCAAGGCAACAGAAAAACTAATAAAGAAGAAAAATGAGGATATTGCTGCTTTGAAGAAGCAATTGAAGTTGCCTCATTCAGAACATCCATAGACCAAGGAGGTCCTAGAGAGCCAAAGCCAGTAGGAAGAAATGATGGATCTCATTCTCCAATTAAATGTTTAAATGAAAGAAATGGAGAATGACTTGGACAGTTTGATACAGCTGAAACAGGCCAGCCTTGAGATAGCCACTGCCACTGCTATTCCTACAGTCACTATAGTAGTTCCATCAACTTTGGCAGCTTCATTGGCCCCCACAGTTCAACTAGCTACAACACTTCCAGTTGCAACAACATCTACATCAGCAACAGGTTCAACAACAGCAGCATCTCATCCAAGTGATGAGGCCAGTAAACTGGTCAAAGCTATGGGGGACATGTCCATTCAGAACACTGAAATAAATAAACTGAAGGAACAGATAACAAGACTGGAGGATGAGAAGAAACTGGCCCAAATTATGCACAAAAATGAAGTACAGAAGTCAAATAGGTTGACTGAGAGGATGAAGAATTTGGAAAAAGAGTTAACATTGAAGGAGCCACTTGCCCAAGCTAAAGAATAGCTATGGGCCAATATCATTGACTTTGTCAATGATATTTGGCCATCTATACAAAACATATTTGAACATTTAGTCAAAGAGGCTATTGAAGCAATTCTGAGAGTTAAGGCTGAACTTGGAAACATGCCAGAAGAAGCCTCAAGGATAATCCAATTCTTTAACTCTAAAAATAAATATGAAGTGTAGGCAATGGACATAGTTGACAGGACTGATGCTATACTAGAGGTGAAGAAATTGCTCACAAAGAGGAAATTAATGATGCAGCTGGAGGACAAATGCCAAACCATGGAACTGGCTATAGGCAAGTTCATGATTATGTTTGATGCTTTAAGGTAGAAAGGTATGCCAAATCCATTGGTAATAAATGACAGATTAATGCCACATGAAGACTATAGCAAGAAAATTAGAGAAGTGGCAAGAGATCATGTCAATAATTCCTCTATGAAAGGGATGCCTACAGGAAAGGTTCTCTACCAAAATTTTGAGAACCTATTTTACCTCCAGTATGAGGTAAAACACCTTTTTTGTAAATAAGCCCACCTTTGCAAAATATACAGAAGCAGATGAAGTTTATAGGAGAATGGTAAATATTAAATTACTAGACATAGAGACTTGGGAAAAGTTAATTGACTTACTTTGAAAATGCAAAGTAAAAGTGAACACAGAGTAGTAAGAAAAGCAGTAGGTCAGCCTGGTCAAAGAGTATCAGATAAAAGAGTATCAATTAAAAGATAAAGTGAAAGAACACTCAGCATGGAAGACAAATAGCAAAGGAGAAAAGGAAGCAAAAGATCTGACAGCAAAGCCAAATAAACAAGGACAACTTACAGTAGTTACATATCTGTCTCTATCTTCTTGCATGAATATATTTCTTTTTCCTAGAATAATTCCGAAAACAATTTGGGATATTTTGTAACTATTTTTGTATAAATACTTCAGAATTCGAAGTATAGAGTGTGGATTACTTGACATTTCTATAGTTGTATTAATCTGAAACTTAAGGGTTCATTGTAACAATTTTTCAAGTTAGCAAAATGGACTGAGTAATAAAGACATTGCATTATAGGATTCATGTGTTGGGCCACTTCAGTGAAGTATTTTTTGTTTGCCAAATTGTTATTTTCTTAAGTGTTTCACAAACTTGCATGTTATCTAAATTGAATGAAATAACTGAAAATTATTACATAATTTGTTTAAGTACACTCTGCCTTGAACAATTAATCATTTTAATGTTTTCTTTTGATATCCAGATTAGGGAATCCTTCATTGCTCCTAGTTTCGATTGACCCCTACCATTTCCCTCATTATCTGGTTTAAGGAACCCTTAATTGCTCCTTGACCCCGATTGAAAACCACTTCACCATCCAGCCTAAAAGATCTGAATTTACTCAGCTACCTTGCCCTATAAACACTATCTTTAGCACTTGATCCAATCTTGTTTTCTTGACACTTGACCTGATAGCCCAATGGTAAAAGACATCCCTCTATCCATCTAATTCAGTGATTCCACCACCAAATCAAAATCAAAACCCAATCAGAGCATAAATAAATAGCCTAAAATCAATTAACTAAACAAAGTTAAATCATAAAGAGAGAGCCCTCTCCGAGCATTAGGAGCATTAGGAAGGCTAGATCCTGATCTCAAAATTAGGTTTGTGGTTAACTCTACCATTTCTCTCATAACAACTTTAGAGAAATTTTGGAGTGATAATAGGTTCAATCAACCTCCTCCTCCTCCTCCTCCTCCTCCTCCTCCTCCTTCTCCTCCTCCTTTATTTTTCTTTTTATTTTAATATGAAGATTATTTTATATTAATTTTTTTTCTTTATTTTAATACTAAGATTAATTTTTGTTAACAAATAAACATTGTTGTTGTAAAATTTATTTATTTATTTTTTTGAAATTAAAAGTGTTAATGGTGGTATAAAAAAAGTTTGAAATTAAAAGTACAAATGAATATGTCTAGGGTGGAAGGACAAGTTGAGATATCTATTTATCATTAAGTCCATCATAATACCTACATATTTTATGAAACTTATTTCATCAAATATCAATATTACTATAATTATATAAATTATGTGTTGTTGTTTCAATTACTTTTTTATTTTAATATTAAATTAAAAGTCATTGTTATCTTAAATTTTAAGATTGAAAATGTTAATATCCTTGTAATTTTTTTTGTAAATTTAAAAGTGATTATGTATAAGGTGGTAGGATGTGTTGTAGGACTTGGTCTTAGATTAATAAGTGAAAAGTTATGAAACTTAATTAAACCTTAGAATTGTTTTATTATAAAAAATTTGATTAGATTTAATATAATGATTTCCATATCACATTAAGGTGGTTTTTTTTCGCTAAATATTCCAATTATTTAAAATTATTTTTAGCTTAGATGAAAGGAGAAGTTACTTTGGAGGAATTATGATGGAAATTATTTATTTAATAGGATGATTATTTATTTATTTAATGGGATGATTATTTATTTATTTATTTTTATTTTTTTTTATTAAGAGGATAATAGATTAATTTTATTTCACATGAAAGAAGGGGGGATTAAATTATTATAAGGGATATGATTTAATCATTGGTTTTTAATGATTTCAAATAAAGGTTTCTAGGTATTGCTTAGTTTTAATCCATCATCACGATTCAAGTTGTTCTTTCTTTTTTCTATTTCTATGGCTTCTTTAATTTTTCTTTTAAGATAGTGGTCCTCTTTTTTAATTAGTTTGGCTCCTTCCATACAAATGTAATGTGAGGAAGAGTGTGTTAGGCCCCTATACTACTAGTGTAACCCCTTATTTTTATTAGTACAACCCCTTTATTATATATGTATACCCATGTAGTCCCCATATTGTTACTATTGTGCCGCATAGAAGCCCACTATTGTTATTATTGTGCCCTTACATTATTATTGTTGTGCCGGCTCTGATTATATTATGACTCCTTAGACTCCTATATATAGAAAGGAGGTCTTGTCATTTGTATCATCAAAGAATCATTCATTTGTGTAATGTAAAGGAGGTTGCCCCCTCGAAGAGGTTGAATTCTAAGGCGTTGATCTATCTTTTCTATCTTTTTGTGAGTTGGTTTCATAACATTTGGTATTAGAGCTTTAGATTCTAGTGTTTCATTGCTCCAAATAGGTCATCGTGGAATTTTCAATATAACTTTTTTCTACAATTTGAGAATAAATCGCATTGAACCTCAGGTCCAAATTTCAGAGCTTTTTGCACTATATTTGCGAAGATATGATCTGAGGAAGTTGGTCATTTTGGAGACTCCTGAATTACATTCCAAACAGGTGACCTGGGGAAAATCGTCATAACTTTCTCTCTGAGAATTGGATTGAAATTTCGTAAGAAGTTACAGAAAGAGGAAAGATTGTAGTTTCTTGTATATATTTTTTAGATCCAAAGGTCAAAACAGTGACACGTGGCACATCGCACAATTTCACTCTACTGAACTAGTCTATAATCATCGTGGGAGATTTCACATAACTCTTCCTTGGAGAATTCGATTTGGATCAGATTGGTGCCATTAGAAAGAGGACACAGAGGACTACTACAGGTCGTGATTTCAGAACTGGAAGATCTGAAATTACAGAGTTACAGTCGTTTCAAGATCAAGCTCCTAAAATCAAGAAAAAGCGAGATGAGGAAGTTTGATGGCAAGGATCCGGTAAATTGGATACTACAGATGGAGAAATATTTTGATCTACATGGTGTAACACTGTTACAAAAGGTATGTATTGCATCTTTATATTTAGAACTGGATCAATTTTTATGGTATAAAGGGCTTTGTTCTCGTAAACCGCTTGTTACATGGTCAATTTTCATGGAGGAAATGATAGCACATTATGAGGATACAAAGAGAAACACCTTGTTTAGCCAATTGATAAATCTCAAACAAACGTGTTCAATGGAAGGACACATTGAGGACTTTCAAAAGTTGAATATAAGGGTAAATGATATTCTAGAGAAGCAAAGGATTGATGTCTTCATAGGTACTTTAAAGGATAACATTCAACATGAGCTTCGTCTTTGGGAACCTGATTCATTGGAGAAGGCATTCAAGTGGGCAAGAAAAATTGAAAGTGAAATTATGGAAAGAAGGAATTCAACCACTCACGACTATAATTATGGAAGCTTTTCTTCTCTTAGCCTTCCACAACCTACAAGGGTGACACCACAACAATTGGAAGAAAAAAGAGAAAAAGGGCTTTATTACAATTGTGATAGCAAATGCACTAAAGATCATAAGTGTGTTGAGAAGAAATTATTTTACATAGATTATGAAGAGGAGGAAGAAAAGGATCAAGAAACATCAAAAGAAGAGTATATACACCAGGAACCAACCCCGGAGAAAGAAAAAATGAATCCGACCATATCTTGTAAAGCATTGGCAAGAATTACCACTCCTCAAACTCTCAAGATAGAAGGACATATCAAGAAGAAAAAGGTTCAAGAAGTGAAAGATCACATCAAGAAAGAAGAAATGAATCCAACCATATCTTGTAATGCATTTGCCGGAATTACCACTCCTAAAATTATCAAGATAGAAAGACATATCAAGAAGAAAAATGTTCAAGAAGTGAAAGATCACATCGAGCATCAAGAAATGAATCCGACCATATCTTGTAAATAATTGGAAGAAATTACCACTCCTCAGACCCTAAATCTAGAAGGACATATCAAGAAGAAAAACATTCAAGCAGTGAAAGATCACATCAAGCATCAACAACAAGTTCTCCAACTTTTAAAGGATAATGTCACTTTGGTGCAGAGTCGAATGAAACAACTGGTAGATCAACATCGCAGTGAAAAATGTTTTGATGTAGGTGATTAGGTATTTTTACGGCTACATCTCAAGCAAGCTATTTATGAGAAGGAAATGTTGGCAATACTACATGCACTTAAGAAATGGAGACCTTAACCAATGGGAAGACACTTCAAGGTAAAAATGGATCATGATAGTCTTAAATACTTTTTAGAAAAAATATTATCTATAGAAGAACAGAAAAAATTGGTCACAAATATATTGGGTTATGAGTTTGACATCATCTATAGAAAAGGGAAGCAAAATTTTGTTACAGATGCACTCTCAAGAAAGGATGAGGATGTAGAAGCATTGTTTTGTGCTATTTCTATTATCCAACCAGATTGGATAAACAAAGCAAGGGATGAATGGGAGAAGGACGAAGAAGTGTGGCCACTCATTCAAAAGTTGCAGAAGATCCCAATTCAAACAATATTGCCAGAACTTGAAGAGGAAGGAAAAATCATATTGGAACCTGGAGTAGTCACAAAAACAAGAACCCAACAGCTACGAAATCAATCAATTTTAGAGTATCTCATCAAGTGGAAGAACTTACCCGCTAAAGATTCCACATGGGAGGACAAGAATATTCTACAGAAGCATCAAGAACTAATCAAGCGTTGAGGACAACACATTTTGAATGAGAGGGGCATGTTAGGCCCCTATACTACTAGTGTAACCCCTTATTGTTATTAGTACAAGCCCCTTATTATATTTTTGTACCCATGTAGTCCCCATATTGTTACTATTGTGCCCCATAGAAGCCCACTATTGTTATTATGATGCCCTTACATTATTATTGTTATGTCGGCTCTGATTATATTATGACTCCTTAGACTCCTATATATAGAAAGGAGGTCTTGTCATTTGTATCATCAAATAATCATTCATTTGTGTAATGTAAAGGAGGTTGTCCCCTCGAAGAGGCTAAATTCTAAAGCGTTGATCTATCTTCTCTATCTTTTTGTGAGTTGGTTCATAACAGAGTGAACATGTTTTTCTAAGGCAGATTTTGAGGTCCTTTCTCTTCTTAAGTTTGTTGTGTGCTCTTTGATTCTTATGTTAAAAGACCTACCCGTTTCGTCTATATATTCCTTACCGCATGAACAAGGAATAACATAAACATCTTTTTGAAGGTTAGGGTTTATGGGGTCTTTAACCAAGTTGAATAATTGTCTAATGGTGTTAGGAGGGGTGAATGCTACATTAATGTTGTGTTTATTAAGAATTTTAGTAATTTTTTCGGTGGTGCCTTTAATGTATGGAAGGGAGACCTTAGGAGTGATCAAAAAATTATGTTCATTGTTATCATTGTTGTTCTTGCTTAGGAATTGGTGCATGGCTTTCTTAATGGTCTTCTTATTATAGCCATTTAGTTAAAATACTTTGTGAAGATGGTCAAGTTGATATTTTAAATGGTTTGGATCAAATACCCTAGCTGCCCTAGTGGTTAAGGTCTTTATGATGCCAATTTTATGTTTAGGGTGGTGATGAGAATTTCAATGCAGATATTGCTCGATATGAATTTTCTTTCTAAAGACTTGGAAACCAAGTAACCCTTCTTTTTTAGTTAGAAGGATATCCAGAAAGGGAAGTTGATTGTTAGTTTCAAGTTCTATAATGAATTTTATATGGTCAGAGAGGCTATTTAGGTGATTGAGGAATAGGTTCAGTTTCAACATACCTTTTCCATTCTTCAGGGGTGTATGGAAATGAATTAAGGGATTTTTGTTCAAAGTTCTCCATAAAGATGTTGGCAATTATGGGGGATAAAGGAGAGCCCATAGCCACTCCATGGGTTTGTTCGTATATTTTACCTTTGAAACTGAAGTAGGAGGATTTTAAGCAAAGCTCTATAAGGTCCACAGTTTCCTTATCAGTGATGTCCCTCATGATATTAATAGCTTCATCAATAGGAATCATGGTATAGAGAGATACAATATCAAAACTAACCATTAGATCACCACCATTTATTTCTATGTTCTTAATCCATTGAACAAACAAGGAGGAGTCTTTAATATAAGAAGGGGTCTTTCCAGACAGGGGTCTGAGGTTTTTAGCAAGGTATTTAGCCAGAAGGTAAGTAGGGGAACCTATAGTGTTGATTATAGGTCTGAGAGATACGTTGGCCTTGTGAACCTTAGGAGCGCCATATATTTTAGGAATAATATAACTATTAGGGGTGATTTTCTTTTTAGTGATGTCGTCAAGAGATGATTCTTTGATTTTCTTGGTTACTTCATGGAGAATTTTGTCACTTGGGTCTTTATTAATGATTTTATAACAACCACTATTATTTAGGTGTTCTTCCATTTTATTATCATAATTGATTCTATTCATGATTATAGTTTCATTTCCCTTATCCACCTTTAGGATTACTATGTTTTTTTTTTTTTTTTTTTTTTTTTTTCTGAGCTTGTTTAAAACTCTTCTTTCTTCTAAGGATATGTTGGAGGAAGGGGGTTTAGAAGTTCTAAGAATTTTCACAATATCTTGTCTAATTTCTTCGCTTTTAGCTCTATCTAGGTCCTTAATTGCTACTTCAATATTGCTAATAACCTCATCCACGGGTATTTTATTAGGAGTTATGGCAAAATTTAGACCTTTTTCAGGATGGATTCGGTTGCAAGGTCCAAATGAATGTCTGGTAAATTAATGACTTGGGTATTTCGTAATTTCAAAATTTGATAGTGATTGAGATTTATGGGTTGAGTTCCAGAATTGCTAGAGAACACGACTGGAGTTGCGATGTTGTCCCTACAAGGGATGTTGGAATCCGTATTGTTAGAATTATGATTGGGATTGTTGAGCTGTTAACCAGTTTTTGAATTCGTATTATAGCCCTTAATCAGTTGAAGTTCAGTTTACTTGAGTTGATTCCTAAGAAACAGGATTCTAGCTCAGTTAATTCGAGTTAGGGACATGAAGTTCAGTCGTGTGAAGTGGGTTCCTAAATTTTAGGATCCTAGGTTGAGTTTCAGTTGTATCAATTTCATTCCGTTAAATTGAGTTATGGTCATTTAAACTAGTTCTAATTGTTGGAGGAACTAGTGGAAGGTCAGGTTGTGGAAGTGGAACTTCAACCACACTCATATATCATCTAGATAACTAATCAATCAGTGTAAATTAGCTCATGCATGCAGAGAATTGAGTTACCTAGTTGGGATGGATATTTCAAGGAAGTATTCTATCAGTTGTAGGCTATTCCCAAGTGTACATGTGGTGCATGTAGTCAGAGGAAGGACCTAAAGGAATTCTGCAATCCAGATGAGGGAATTTCCTAATTAATAGGGGTTTAATTCATTAAGGAATGGCGCAAGGAATTAGGAGCTTCGAGGGCTTGAAAATTGGCTAAGTGTTGGCCATAGTCAATCAGTCAGACAGAGGGATAGAATATACACTTGCAGGGTGTACTTAGGCTTGATCAATCATATGTATTTCATCTCTATTCTTTTATTAATGCAATACATATAGGAAGAAGTTTTGAGCAGTTTCTTTCCCCTAGATAAATATCTATGCACGTGTGATGTTTCTTTTTTCATGTCTATGATTTGTGTTCTAGATTGTGAATTAACTTCTGTAGATTAGTAGAGTAGCTTTGAGTCTTGTGATTTAGTAATTTTCATGATAGATTTCAAAATTACATGCTAATTTCTACATGGTATCAAAGCTGGAATCACTGTAGAGTAGAGATTTCGAATTTTTCATTGCAAAAGTTTTGAATTTGGAGATCAGTGTTGCAGGTTTTCTTCAAGACTGAGAAGATGGATTTCAATGGACTAAGGCTAGAGTATGCCTTGGAAGGCACCTAAATATTTGTTGCATGGAAGGACCACATGGAGGCATTATTGGATGATAATGGGTTGCTAGAATACATCAAGACAGATGTTGCAAAGCCTCGAGCATATGATGCCCATAATCTTTCTTAGTGGAAGAAGGATGTGGCCAAGGCGAGGAGAATCATATTTGAGGGAGTACGTGACCATATTATCTCAAATATCCAAGGGAAAGGGACTCCATATGCAATGTGGTAAGCATTGACAAATTTATTCCAGAATAGTAGTGACCATAGTAAGTTGGCACTCAATGATAAACTTTGAAATCTCAAGATGCAGAAGAATGAGACTATTCTGCAGTACTTGAGCAAGTTCACACAATGTCGTGATAAACTTGGTAAATTTGATGTTATGGTTGTAGAAGATTATTTGGTAATTCTAGCCCTTCTAAGCCTTCCCAAGATCTTTCGCAACTACCAAGATTTAGTGAATGGGAGGGAGAAAATACCAAATTGGGAGCGGTTATGGTCTGACTTGGTACAAGAGGAAATAAGGCAGAATTCTAGAGCTGGGACCTCATCCAAAGAAGAGGAAGAATACTTTGCATTAGTCAGAAAAGTAATAAAGGCCAAGGGGAAGAAGTCCCAAGGTGAGGCTAATTCCATCCAAGAGGGAAAGAAGAAATACTTATCCAGAATCAAGTGCTTTCATTGTCATGAATTTAGGGACTATGCCACAGAGTGTCCACATAAGAAGGAAAGCAAGAAGGAGCCTGCAGTAGCACATGGTAGTAGCAACAGGTGAAGCATTGGCTTCACAATTTGAGCTGACTTCACTCTCACACATGCATGTCCAACACATTGATGGGGAGCATGTGGTACCTAAACAGTAGTGCCTCGTTCCACATGATAGGGAATAGAGAATTTTTTAGTGACTTGGAGGAGAAAGATCTCCAGATGAACATTGAGTTTGGAGATGAAAGAAGGTACAATGCTACCAGGATCAGTACAATAACCTTTTAGAGGGAGTCGAGATCTCCTCTCAGACTCAAGGATGTCATGTTCATTCTAGAACTAAAGAAAAATATCATCTTTGTAGCAGTATTGGAAGACCGTGGTTACGATGTGATCTTCAGCAAAGGGAAAGCATTCCTGAGACACATAGCATCGGGGAAGTTTAAACAGATTGGTGCTCAAGTCAATAACCTGTATGCACTTGAGGTAGAATATGCATGAAAAGCCTTGAGGAGCAAGGTAAGGGTTTGAGACATGGTGGTTGAGAGGGAGAATGAATTGCAAAATGGAGCCTCAAAAGAAACCTCAAGAAGTTATGGAGTGACCACAAATGGATAAGCAGAGAGGAGGAAGAGTGAAGACATCCACCAAAGAGGATACCTCCAATAGAGGGAGAGTTCGAGCCAAGTGGGAAGAGGGAGCACATGTAGCTAGACCTCCAAGAGTGAGGTGGAGTGATGTAGATCCTTAGTCCAAGAGTTGTAGAAATTTGGGCAGGGTGCATTGAGGTGTTCTCCTCATATATAATTACCTTACTACAGGAGCCCACAGTATTCAGTATTAGGAGGATTAGTGTTAGTCAGATAGTGTAGAGGATTATTGACAAAAGAGCAGGAGTCTCAATAGTAGAGTTAGCAGCAGCACAATTTTCCCATTAGATAGTTGCAGACATAGTTGACTCATTTTGTTTTGTGTATGCTTCTCAGTTGTAGATGTTGCAGTAGAAACAACAACAGTGAGAAGTGTTGCATGCAGTACTTTCCACAGGTGTAGGATAAGGGTGGTTAATAATCCCTTTCTTGTTGAGAGGGAGTGTTTAAAATGCAGCAAGAAAGTCTCAATTTTGATTTTTGCCTTAATCAAATTGAGGAAATTCAAAATTCTACATCAGCAAACAAATAGTAGTTAATTGAGGTGACATAGCTTTTGTCACTCAGTTAAGAACATTCAATTCGAGTTAATGAGTTGAAGTTCAATTTACTTGAGTTGATTCCTAAAAAATAGGAATCTAGCTCAATTAATTCGAGTTAGGGACATGAATTTTAGTTGTGTGCAGTGGGTTCCTAAATTTTAGGAGCCTAGGTTGAGTTAATTTTAGTTGTAACAATTTAATTCAGTTAATTGAGTTATGATCAGTTAAACTAGCTCTAATTGTTGGAGGAACTAGTGGAAGGTTAAGTTGTGGAATTGGAGCTTCAACCACACTCAGTGACCATCCAGATAACTAATCAATCAGCCTAAATTAGCTCATGCATGCAGAGAATTCGAGTTACCCAATTGAGATGGAGATTTCAAGGTAGTGTACTATCAGTTGTAGATTATTCCCAAGTGTACAGGTGGTGCATGCAATAAGAGGAAGTACCTAAAGGAATTACACAATCCGGATGAGGGAATTTCCTAATTAATAGGGACCTAATTCCTCAAGGAATAGTGTACAGAATTAGGATCTTGGAGGGCTTGAAAGTTGGTTAAGTTTTGGCTAGAGTAAGTCAGTCAAGAAGAGGGATATACTACACACTTGCAAGGTGTGCTCAGGCTTGAGCAAGTATATGTACTTCATCTCAATTCTCTTATTAATGCAATATAGATAGGAAGGGATTTTGAGCAGTTGCTTTCACCTAGATAAATTTGTGTGCATGTGTAATGTTGATTTTTGCATGTCTATGATTTTTGTTCTAGATTGTGAATTAACTTTTGTAGATCATTAGAGTAGTTTCAAGTCTTGTGATTTAGTAAATTTCATGAGAGATTTCAAATCTATAGATTATGAAACCAAGAAAGCTAATATCGAGTATTTTCCAAGAGTAAATGGGAATATAATTTGGATTAGATCATTATAATATTTATTATCCATTTTTATGCTTTAAAAGTGGAAAAAAAAATGGAGGAATCAACTTACAAGCCCATTTTTACTAATGGGTCCCAGTTGGAAGAGTTGAGATATGAAACCACCTGTAGGTAGTTTAATTCATTAAATAATTTTTTTTGGATCCAAAAAATATCACTCACATTAGACCCCTTGAAAATATTCTACACTCAAACACCTTTCCAATGGAGCAAGAAAGACATCAAATAGAGTCTGTGTGCAAAAATTATGCCACCTAAAATTTGACCTTCTTATTTTGTCCACCATGATTTGAGAGGATAGCACATCAATTTTTTTTTTCATTGAAAAGGCACTAGCCACATGGACACTATCATGAAGACCTTAGAAGGGTAAAACTAGTCACTCTATATGAGAGTTGAAGCAGTCAAATTGAACCCTAGTTGATATCAGGTTGTGCTATAACTAGGCCACAAGGAAAACAGGTTCCATTCTATTCCAATTCATTTTGGTTCCATAATAGAGTGCAGTAGTTGATAATGGAGCGAGAGAGAGAGAGGAGGACAAAGAGAGTTTATATTCCATAGTATCCCACAAGCCGCATGTTGCAACTAACTCCATAGAGAGTGTCTTCTCCTTTGTATTTGCATTTTTTTTGTTCAAAAAAAAGAGAATAGAGTAGCCTCACCTTTCAGCTAGGTTTTCTCCCAAAAGGGTTCCCTAGACCATATATTTATATTTATTGTAATTGGTGTGTGTTTTTATTTCATTGTTCGCTAATTTCTGCATTTTATCTCTTGAATGCATAAATATCAAAATTAGTAAAACATATCTAGAATATAAAGGAATTAACCTTTCATAGTATAGATCTTGATTTAATTTGATAGATTTCTTGTGATAAACTATCTAGTGGAATATCAATGGTAGTTTACAAATAAACATGAGAAAAAGACCATCCCATACCAAAAGAGAATGATTGGAGCCTGTGCACGAGGGGTGGCAAGACATGCCTTCCTCAATCATTGCATAAGGTGATGATCATAAAATATCAAAAGATTATTTAAAATGGTAAGATTTAATGTAAAAAAAATAAAAAATAAAATAAAATAAAATTATAACATTAATTAGTATTTTTTTAATGAAAAATCAACTCATCTTCACCCTAGATCATAATAAGATCAAATAAATATATACTTTTTTATCTTAAAATATAATTTAAATATATATATATATCTATATATCTATCTATATCTATATCTATATCTATATATATATATATATATATATATATATATATATATATTATTTTTAAAAGGAATCAAACAAGTCGCCCACTTTTCGTCATCGGCTACACCTGTCACCTTCCCCATTCGCCGGAACCCACTCCATCACCACCATCGGGTCGTTGCACTACCACTGCAACCTTCAACAAAACCCCCATGACAAATTAAAGAAAAAGGGATCAATTGTCTTAGCTGAGCCCCCACCCCTCCGATAACTACCATTCCTAGCAGTGCTTATAGCCTTTCAAGCTACCCTTGATAGTCCACTACCATCTGGATGTCATTGGTGCTACCCCCTTTCACTTTGCATCATTAACCCTGCACACAGTCATTGGGGCACCTGTTAACACCCAGGTTGTTCACTTTGACTCCTGAGGGAATACGGCCGGGGTAACCACTAACCAAGCTTTGGATTACAGGTTCTAGCCTACCTGTAATCAGAGAGGGCTCTCTCTTTTTAGTTTTAACTTTGTTTTTTAAAGATTTTAGGCTAGTTATGAGGTGAGAGTTTTGTTTGAATTTTGGTTGTCGGCTATTGTTCAAAGAAGGGCAAGCAAGTATCGAAGAGAGTTCAATCCATTGGGCATGTGGAGTCCAGAAATGAATAACATTTGATATCTGTGATAAAGAGAGGTTCACTGCAGGGCCAGATGGGTATTCATGATACAAACTTTGATTTTTTTTTAGACAAGAAACAGTATAAATCACACCAGAAAAGGCAGTTAAGAGTTCTTTCACAGTGTAACAGGGAATAACGGACAAGTCTTAATCAACAGCAAGCGAGAATTACTGAATACAGACTTATCATGTGATTAGAGAAAATAGGAGCATTTAAGAATTCCATAGTCGCAGCTAACCCTGGAGAAAACATATTTAGTAGTAAAGATTGAGTTTAGGGTGTTCTTAATGGACAAATCCTGAACTATTATTTTTCTTTTCTACCAAGACTAATCACGAAACATCATAAATAGATTATGCAAGAAATGAAACACAAATACAGTTAGAAAACACTTATTGTATCACGCCATAACACGAGAATCCTGCAGCAGTCAATAGTTTCATCACATCACGTCCAAGCCAAACTCATTCTTTTGGAAACCAACAGCTCCTTTGCATTATATTTTTCAGAGGATATACAGCCGAGTTCTCTTGAACAACTGAGCAACAACAACCCCCAATAAGCTATGCGGGGGTGCATATATACAAAATATCGCAAAAATATCTCAATAATGAGTTATTGCACAATAACTGCTCTTACCAACTTTCTAAGATATTTCTTACAAAATTAAAAGCTACTTAAATAAATATACAACAGGTGTTTGTTGTTTGTCAGAATTTCTTGACTTTTGGGTTTATGGGCCATCTGAGCTCCTTGCGGCGATTTCGATTGCTTTTTCCTTTATGCTACCGCGTCAGGGCACTGCTGTGTTCGGACAGCTCATCTGTGATGCTCAAGCTGTGCATAGCCACTGTTCACCTCATCCAACTGCTTTCCTGTTGCTGTGAAAAACTTTTTAGACCAAAATTTAGACTTGATTTAAAGCAAAGTTTTAATCATATTCGTCCACCACTCTTGTTACACTAAAAAATGTCACCATGACCACTTACAGTTAGTATGGCTCAAATCAACAGTCATGCTACCCTCTTAGGCAAGTCTTATGCCTCTGCTATCCATCTCAAACTCAAAGAAGAGAGAAAGTCTTGTCAAAAATATGTTTATCTCTGGGGTCGCAGGTTCTCTCTAGCCTTACCTGCGGGGACGCTCACAATGTTCACAGAAAGTACGCCTTGGTCGCATCATTATGCCGGGAGCATGTGAACTTGTAACAAGCATAGTTTTTCGTTTCAAGCTTGTGTAAACATGAAACCGAATCCGAGCATAGTTCTTTTCCTGTGTCAAGCTCGTTAAAAAATGAAACAAATCCTCCTCTACTTGAGTCGAGAGATTGACTAGATCTCGTAGATGTTAAGTATTTAGGTTAGTTATTTCAGTTTTTTGCATAATTTTCTTACAGTTTTAGGTCAAAGTCTTTTAAATGATCTCGTCACTAAACCTTCATTTCATCCAAATGGTTGAATGAAATGAAGCTAGGGGGGCATGCACTCTAGCAGTTATGCTTAGGGGGCATCAAGCATAGTTTTTCGTTTCAAGCTTGTGTAAACATGAAACCGAATCCGAGCATAGTTCTTTTCCTGTGTCAAGCTCGTTAAAAAATGAAACAAATCCTCCTCTACTTGAGTCGAGAGATTGACTAGATCTCGTAAATGTTAAGTTGTATATTTAGGTTAGTTGTTTCGGTGTTTTGCATAATTTTCTTACAGTTTTAGGTCAAAGTCTTTTAAATGATCTCGTCACTAAACCTTCATTTCATCCAAATGGTTGAATGAAATGAAGCTAGGGGGGCATGCACTCTAGCAGTTATGCTTAGGGGGCATCAAACACAGTTTTATCTCTGTTTCAAGCTTTTGTAAAAATGAAACTACTCTGAAGCATAGTTTTTCTCTGTTTCAAGCTTTTGTAAAAATGAAACCTATCTCGAGTCAATTTCAGTTATTTTCAAGACTCGTTAAACTCATGAAAATACCGAGATTATTTTGCTATCTTTCATTCACGTAAAACAAATGAAAATGCCGAGATCTTTCCGTCTTTTCCTACTCGTAAATTAAATTGAAAGTCGGCCATATGAGTACATTTTTATCATTTTTTCGAACTCGTTAAAACTTACGAAAAAGTGAAAACCATGAGTACATTTTTATCCCTTTTTCGAACTTGTTAAAACTTACGAAAAAGTGAAACCTTGGAGTTCTCTTTTAAGCCCTTTTTCAGACTCTTAAAACATGAAAAGATTGCCGAGCGTTTCTTTTACACTCGTTAAAACGGAATTAAAAGACGGTCCCCTTTTAGCTCTTTTCTGACCGCAAAATCAGGAAAAGATTGCCGGGTTTTTGTCGTTTCAAACTCGATAAGGAAATAAAACGACGTGTCCTTGATCGCTTTTTACTTTTCAGGTCAACGACACTATTATGAAAGTACTCCTTGGTCGCAAGATCAAGCGGTTCCCCCAGGTATTATTTTATACTTTTTCGGGCTTGAGGGACACAAATGTACGAAAAAGTTCAACGTGGAGTCTCCTTTAGTTTTTTCAGACTCTCTAAAATTGAAAAACGCCGAGTTTCTCCTATACTGGACTCGTTAAACTTTTACAGTAAAGGACCTGTTCAATTACAAACAGGAACGAACCACTCCTTCCTAGGGTTCGAATCAAAACTAGGTTGGACTCATCCGAAGGATGAGCTTATAATCAAGCATATGTTATCCTCCTCAAGCTTGTTAAAAATAAAGAGGTACTTGCCAGAAATGGTGGGGGAAAAGAGAGAAGAATGAACCTGTTTGTTACCTTTTGTCTCAAAAGAAACTTTATTACCACTCTTGAACACGACACTTTTTCATTCACCTGGGTTGGGAAATCTTTTACCTCACAGTTGATCAAACCACTTTGAAAGTCTTTAACCGGGTTCCGGGGATTAACTTTGAGTTATTCGTCACCAAACCATCTGTCGTGTCGTTATGTGTTCAAGAGGTCTGCAAGCAAAACTTTCATCTGCAAAATACTTGTCATCCATTTGACCATCCCTGAGTCAGTCCTTACAGCAACATTTCTTCAGCTTGAACAATGATTTCGTGTTGCGGGCTTGCCTGCAACGGGTCGCTTTCTATCGACATCGACACATTATCTAGAAAGATGACTTAGGAATCGACAGTACCTTGAAGTCTGCATGCATCAATGGCAGGTTTCTCGCCTTTGACGACAGCTTACATCATTGACTTTCGATCAAAGGATTCCGTGAAGTGTTCGACATCAAAACATCTATTCACATTTCACGGGTTGTGCTTGGTACTTTGAGAACCATTGACATTACTGGTGGTCTCTCTCACGCTTGTTAACAGTTTACATCATCGACTGGTAATCAAGTGGTTTCTAACATGTTCGACATCGAATCATTTAATCACATGGCTAGAATCGTACCAATTCGGGAAGTAGAAGTGAAGACCCTGGATCTAGTTTCTACCATCCAGGCTGCGAGGAGTTTTGTATTCATTATCTATGTAGACTAATCATAAACAGATGGTTGCATCCATACTGTGTCTACAAAAGTCTATAAAAATGATGTACTGCAAGATCATTCCTGTATCAGAATAGTTAGTCCATTAGTTAAAGTTTTGAATCTGAGTATGGGAATGCCTACCTCAGTGATGATATAATCTTATACATGTATTTTGTGTTGAAAATTGCAGGTTCCAACCAGGTCATCCACAAGACAATCCTTGAAATGATAAAGTGCTTCACCCTTCCTAGAATTACAAAACCCTAATCTATTCCAGGCTTCGCACTTTAGGGGGCAATCTGTTACACTAAAAAATGTCACCATGACCACTTACAGTTAGTATGGCTCAAATCAACAGTCATGCTACCCTCTTAGGCAAGTCTTATGCCTCTGCTATCCATCTCAAACTCAAAGAAGAGAGAAAGTCTTGTCAAAAATAGGTTTATCTCTGGGGTCGCAGGTTCTCTCTAGCCTTACCTGCGGGGACGCTCACAATGTTCACAAAAGGTGCTTCCTTGGACGCTCTGTATGTTAAGGGACAGGTGCGTCCTTCTGTAAAAGGCAAAATGCGCGAGTTTCATCTTAAAAAAGTTACTTGTGGTTACTTCTAGAACTTTCTAGAGGTCGGTTTGATGAATTGGATGCGCCTCCAGTTGGTTCATGTATCTCTATTAAGGAGGAACTTATCCCATCAATAAGGGAGCTATCCCACCCAAAGAGGGGGATTATCCCATTGATGGTGGACCTGAATAACCTCTTTACAGCACTATAAATAAAGACATTGAGCCAGAGGGAGGGGAGGTTGGAGCTATACATTTTCTTTGGGTAAATGCTGCAGGAATTAGGACTCCCATTTAGAACGTTGTGAGGAGAGATTGTCTTTGCTCGATTCTACTTTCTACAATCTACCTACATATCCTAAAATCTAGCATGAGGACAGTTCTTTTACTGAGTCAACCTCATTAAAAAATGTCACCATGACCACTTACAGTTAGTATGGCTCAAATCAACAGTCATGCTACCCTCTTAGGCAAGTCTTATGCCTCTGCTATCCATCTCAAACTCAAAGAAGAGAGAAAGTCTTGTCAAAAATATGTTTATCTCTGGGGTCGCAGGTTCTCTCTAGCCTTACCTGCGGGGACGCTCACAATGTTCACAAAAGGTGCGTCCTTGGACGCTCTGTATGTTAAGGGACAGGTGCGTCCTTCTGTAAAAGGCAAAATGCGCGAGTTTCATCTTCAAAAAGTTACTTGTGGTTACTTCTAGAACTTTCTAGAGGTCGGTTTGATGAACTGGATGCGCCTCCAGTTGGTTCATGTATCTCTATTAAGGAGGAACTTATCCCATCAATAAGGGAGCTATCCCACCCAAAGAGGGGGATATCAACAGTGAGTTGCTGAGGGATCAGCATTGGAACTCTCTCCAAGGCAAAGCTCACGACTAGAGGCCCATATCCAAAAGTCTTTAGTCGTCCGTTCTTTGCCTTGGTCAGTTGGCTCTTCATATGAGCCGACACAGCTTCACACCAGTTGAAAATGGTGCCTTGGTAACAGTCAATTGCCATCCGCATTTGGGATCCGGAAGCAATGTGTAAAGCGGCCGCGCCGCAAATTCTGGTAACCGTGAACGCTATGACTTTGAGTTCCGGCAAAGTGATGTGTTTTATCTCTATGCCTTTTGAATGGTGAGCCCCAGGTGTGCACCACTCGCCGCGGAGACTATCAAGGGATTGGCCACCCGGCCTAGTCCCCGCAAGACTGAGTTGCTCACCTCTGTTCGGCAAGCCAGTGAGAAAGTATACATCCGAGGGCTCTATCTCGAGCTGGTGCCCTCCTATGTAAAAGCATTGTTCTTGAACGTTCCATCGCTCAACCAGCCATTCCAAGAATCTTACCTAGCCCCTCATGCCCGGTATGGTCCAATATTTGTATAATCCGCATGCTCTTAGGGCATCCAGGGAAGGTTGATGATTTATTGCAACTTCATCATCCTCTACATGCTCTCTTTCTCTCCAATCTAACATGGTTAATACCCTGCACATCAAAAATAGCAATTAGAAATTGATTTGGGAATTTTTGGTGGTTTTTTGAGGGAGTTGGGGTTTTGAAATGCGCACTTCTCGGAAGACGCACCCCGGCTTTGTAGCACAGGGCGCCCGGACGCGGCTGGCCTAAAGGCGGGCCGCGTCTTCCGACCTTTTTCCCGTATGAGAAAAAGTCGGGGGACGCGGGTCACCCGAAGGGCACCCGCGTCCGCCGAGAGGCGCATTCCAAAACAAAAAAACCCCCCCAAAAAATGAAACTAAGACCTAAAAATTGATTCTAAACGGATAGAAATGCAGAGTAGGATGTGTAAAATACCTGGATAAGACGACGTTCGATTCCGACGGTCGGATTTTCCGCAGCGACCACGGGAAGTTTCTTGTCAAAAGCTCCTTTTTCAACCTCAACAGTGAAACGGTAAAAATGGCATGGTAAAAGGTCTTTTTATAGGTTTTTTGGATGAATTAGTTCATTTTTTACCATGAAAAGATGTTTTTCGATGTATTTTTGCTTATTTTAAACAGGTATGAGTAATGTGTTGCTTTTGTGCAGGACAAAGGGGTTTCGAGGGAAATTGTAATTTTTCGCAAACAAAAATATCAGAGTCATCTTTTAAGCCCTTTTCTGACTCCTAAAACATGAAAAGATCGCCGAGCGTTTCTTTTACACTCGTTAAAACGGAATTAAAAGACGGTCCCCTTTTAGCTCTTTTCTGACCGCAAAATCAGGAAAAGATTGCCGGGTTTTTGTCGTTTCGAACTCGATAAGGAAATAAAACGACGTGTCCTTGATCGCTTTTTACTTTTCAGGTCAACGACACTATTATGAAAGTACTCCTTGGTCGCAAGATCAAGCGGTTCCCCCAGGTATTATTTTATACTTTTTCGGGCTTGAGGGACACAAATATACGAAAAAGTTCAACGTGGAGTCTCCTTTTGTTTTTTTCAGACTCTCTAAAAATGAAAAACGCCGAGTTTCTCCTATACCGGGCTCGTTAAACTTTTACAGTAAAGGACCTGTTCAATTACAAACAGGAACGAACCACTCCTTCCTAGGGTTCGAATTTAAACTAGGTTGGACTTGTCCGAAGGATGAGCTTATAATCAAGCATATGTTATCCTCCTCAAGCTTGTTAAAAATAAAGAGGTACTTGCCAGAAATGGTGGGGGAAAAGAGAGAAGAATGAACCTGTTTGTTACCTTTTGTCTCAAAAGAAACTTTATTACCACTCTTGAACATGACACTTTTCATTCACCTGGGTTGGGAAATCTTTTACCTCACAGTTGATCAAACCACTTTGAAAGTCTTTAACCGGGTTCCGGGGATTAACTTTGAGTTATTCGTCACCAAACCATCTGTCGTGTCGTTATGTGTTCAAGAGGTCTGCAAGCAAAACTTTCATCTGCAAAATACTTGTCATCCATTTGACCATCCCTGAGTCAATCCTTACAGCAACATTTCTTCAGCTTGAACAATGATTTCGTGTTGCGGGCTTGCCTGCAACGGGTCGCTTTCTATCGACATCGACACATTATCTAGAAAGATGACTTAGGAATCGACAGTACCTTGAAGTCTGCATGCATCAATGGCAGGTTTCTCGCCTTTGACGACAGTTTACATCATTGACTTTCGATCAAAGGATTCCGTGAAGTGTTCGACATCAAAACATCTATTCACATTTCACGGGTTGTGCTTGGTACTTTGAGAACCATTGACATTACTGGTGGTCTCTCTCACGCTTGTTAACAGTTTACATCATCGACTGGTAATCAAGTGGTTTCTAACATGTTCGACATCGAATCATTTAATCACATGGCTAGAATCGTACCAATTCGGGAAGTAGAAGTGAAGACCCTGGATCTAGTTTCTACCATCCAGGCTGTGAGGAGTTTTGTATTCATTATCTATGTAGACTAATCATAAACAGATGGCTGCGTCCATACTGTGTCTACAAAAGTCTATAAAAATGATGTACTGCAAGATCATTCCTGTATCAGAATAGTTAGTCCATTAGTTAAAGTTTTGAATCTGAGTATGGGAATGCCTACCTCAGTGATGATATAATCTTATACATGTATTTTGTGTTGAAAATTGCAGGTTCCAACCAGGTCATCCACAAGACAATCCTTGAAATGATAAAGCGTTTCACCCTTCCTAGAATTACAAAACCCTAATCTATTCCAGGCTTCGCACTTTAGGGGGCAATCTGTTACACTAAAAAATGTCACCATGACCACTTACAGTTAGTATGGCTCAAATCAACAGTCATGCTACCCTCTTAGGCAAGTCTTATGCCTCTGCTATCCATCTCAAACTCAAAGAAGAGAGAAAGTCTTGTCAAAAATGTGTTTATCTCTGGGGTCGCAGGTTCTCTCTAGCCTTACCTGCGGGGACGCTCACAATGTTCACAAAAGTTGTGTCCTTGGACGCTTTGTATGTTAAGGGACAGGTGCGTCCTTCTGTAAAAGGCAAAATGCGCGAGTTTCATCTTAAAAAAGTTACTTGTGGTTACTTCTAGAACTTTCTAGAGGTCGGTTTGATGAAATGGATGCGCCTCCAGTTGGTTCATGTATCCCTATTAAGGAGGAACTTATCCCATCAATAAGGGAGCTATCCCACCCAAAGAAGGGGATTATCCCATTGATGGTGGACCTGAATAACCTCTTTACAGCACTATAAATAAAGACATTGAGCCAGAGGGAGGGGAGGTTGGAGCTATACATTTTCTTTGGGTAAATGCGTTACACTAAAAAATGTCACCATGACCACTTACAGTTAGTATGGCTCAAATCAACAGTCATGCTACCCTCTTAGGCAAGTCTTATGCCTCTGCTATCCATCTCAAACTCAAAGAAGAGAGAAAGTCTTGTCAAAAATGTGTTTATCTCTGGGGTCGCAGGTTCTCTCTAGCCTTACCTGCGGGGACGCTCACAATGTTCACAAAAGTTGCGTCCTTGGACGCTCTGTATGTTAAGGGACAGGTGCGTCCTTCTGTAAAAGGCAAAATGCGCGAGTTTCATCTTAAAAAAGTTACTTGTGGTTACTTCTAGAACTTTCTAGAGGTCGGTTTGATGAAATGGATGCGCCTCCAGTTGGTTCATGTATCCCTATTAAGGAGGAACTTATCCCATCAATAAGGGAGCTATCCCACCCAAAGAAGGGGATTATCCCATTGATGGTGGACCTGAATAACCTCTTTACAGCACTATAAATAAAGACATTGAGCCAGAGGGAGGGGAGGTTGGAGCTATACATTTTCTTTGGGTAAATGCTGCAGGAATTAGGACTCCCATTTAGAACCTTGTGAGGAGAGATTGTCTTTGCTTGATTCTACTTGGAAGTGGGTGAGCTTTATCAAAGTAGAGGAAAACCCTTGATGGACCCTGGGAGGAACTTGCACAACACCAAGGCCAGGTTGTAAGAGTTTCTTTGTTTCGTTATTAATACAAACTGGTTTATTTTTCTCAATAGCTTGTGTTAATGAGTTATTTCATGTGTTCCTTGGTCTGCATGTTGAATATATGTTTTATTATATGAAATGCAAGTGTTTGGTAATTGTTTGATTGTTTGTGGTTGCAGGAATTGACTTGAAGGAGGAGCTCATCCAGATCGGCAAGGACGGACTACAACAACCGCGTTTTGGAATAAGGTAAGCCTAAACACTTGTAGTTTTCATGTTTTAAAAGGTATATTTAGAGAAAGATCACTCCATTTTGTCTTGTTTGTCGCTAGAGAGTTTAGACTCCTAGGGAGGTCAGTTGTGTCCGCACAAACGACTTTTAATGAGGTTGACTCAGTAAAAGAACTGTCCTCATGCTAGATTTTAGGATATGTAGGTAGATTGTAGAAAGTAGAATCGAGCAAAGACAATCTCTCCTCACAAGGTTCTAAATGGGAGTCCTAATTCCTGCAGCATTTACCCAAAGAAAATGTATAGCTCCAACCTCCCCTCCCTCTGGCTCAATGTCTTTATTTATAGTGCTGTAAAGAGGTTATTCAGGTCCACCATCAATGGGATAATCCCCCTCTTTGGGTGGGATAGCTCCCTTATTGATGGGATAAGTTCCTCCTTAATAGAGATACATGAGCCAACTGGAGGCGCATCCAATTCATCAAACCGACCTCTAGAAAGTTCTAGAAGTAACCACAAGTAACTTTTTTAAGATGAAACTCGCGCATTTTGCCTTTTACAGAAGGACGCACCTGTCCCTTAACATACAGAGCGTCCAAGGACGCACCTTTTGTGAACATTGTGAGCATCCCCGCAGGTAAGGCTAGAGAGAACCTGCGACCCCAGAGATAAACATATTTTTGACAAGACTTTCTCTCTTCTTTGAGTTTGAGATGGATAGCAGAGGCATAAGACTTGCCTAAGAGGGTAGCATGACTGTTGATTTGAGCCATACTAACTGTAAGTGGTCATGGTGACATTTTTTAGTGTAACAGATTGCCCCCTAAAGTGCGAAGCCTGGAATAGATTAGGGTTTTGTAATTCTAGGAAGGGTGAAGCGCTTTATCATTTCAAGGATTGTCTTGTGGATGACCTGGTTGGAACCTGCAATTTTCAACACAAAATACATGTATAAGATTATATCATCACTGAGGTAGGCATTCCCATACTCAGATTCAAAACTTTAACTAATGGACTAACTATTCTGATACAGGAATGATCTTGCAGTACATCATTTTTATAGACTTTTGTAGACACAGTATGGACGCAGCCATCTGTTTATGATTAGTCTACATAGATAATGAATACAAAACTCCTCGCAGCCTGGATGGTAGAAACTAGATCCAGGGTCTTCACTTCTACTTCCCGAATTGGTACGATTCTAGCCATGTGATTAAATGATTCGATGTCGAACATGTTAGAAACCACTTGATTACCAGTCGATGATGTAAACTGTTAACAAGCATGAGAGAGACCACCAGTAATGTCAATGGTTCTCAAAGTACCAAGCACAACCCGTGAAATGTGAATAGATGTTTTGATGTCGAACACTTCACGGAATCCTTTGATCGAAAGTCAATGATGTAAATTGTCGTCAAAGGCGAGAAACCTGCCATTGATGCATGCAGACTTCAAGGTACTGTCGATTCCTAAGTCATCTTTCTAGATAATGTGTCGATGTCGATAGAAAGCGACCCGTTGCAGGCAAGCCCGCAACACGAAATCATTGTTCAAGCTGAAGAAATGTTGCTGTAAGGACTGACTCAGGGATGGTCAAATGGATGACAAGTATTTTGCAGATGAAATTTTTGCTTGCAGACCTCTTGAACACATAACGACACGACAGATGGTTTGGTGACGAATAACTCAAAGTTAATCCCCGGAACCCGGTTAAAGACTTTCAAAGTGGTTTGATCAACTGTGAGGTAAAAGATTTCCCAACCCAGGTGAATGAAAAAGTGTCGTGTTCAAGAGTGGTAATAAAGTTTCTTTTGAGACAAAAGGTAACAAACAGGTTCATTCTTCTCTCTTTTCCCCCACCATTTCTGGCAAGTACCTCTTTATTTTTAACAAGCTTGAGGAGGATAACATATGCTTGATTATAAGCTCATCCTTCGGATGAGTCCAACCTAGTTTTGATTCGAACCCTAGGAAGGAGTGTTTCGTTCCTATTTGTAATTGAACAGGTCCTTTACTGTAAAAGTTTAACGAGCCCTGTTCACCTCATCCAACTGCTTTCCTGTTGCTGTGAAAAACTTTTTAGACTAAAATTTAGACTTGATTTAAAGCAAAGTTTTAATCATATTCGTCCACCACTCTTCAGTGGGCATTTGATGTCTCTGCATCTTGATTAGGGTCTCATATGCCTCTGTATACTTATAATAATTAGGGGCCACTTCAAAAAGGTGCTTAATTTCATGTTCAATGAAGAATAAATTCTCTAATTTATCATCAATCTCTTGCCCTGATGGTGGCCCAACTCCTTCTGGACTGCTTGCTGTAGCTGTCAACTGATTAGCTGCATAATTGTTGACCCTTTTAGCATACTGTTCATGGGACAACAGTCTTCCTACACTGGTCACTAGGCTGGGAAGCCCTCTGCCATGCAATGCTGTGATTTTGGTGGCAAAAGCATTGACCTCTACTTGAATATCTTGGCACTTTCTTTCTAATGTCTGCAAAAAGTTCTGGAGGGTGGGCACCCTTTTGATTAACAAAATTGTATCAGTCCTATCCCTGATACCCATTGTTGCCAATTGAAGGCCAGTTCTATTATTCAGGACATTGATCATCCTGGTAGCAATGTCAGGCATACTTCCCAGAGAGGCTCTGGCCCTTTGACTTTCAGCATGAGCCTTATTCAGCAGATCCATTTTCTCATGAATTGTCTCTATGTATTGCCACTGATCTGTGATTGACTGGCCAATCTTAGCCCATAGGATCCTTTTGACCTCAGTTATGACCTTGCTCATGGTGAGCTCCTTTTCAAGCTCTTTGATCCTTCTTTCTAGTGTCCTAACTTCCCTGGTCTTTTCTGCCACTTGCTGCTTAGATTTGTCATATTTCTCGTCCAGTTGGGCCAGCTTTTCTTTGGCATCCTTCAGCTCAATCATTTGGGTTTCAAGAGCTTGCAGCTCCTTCATCATATCTCGCATACCGAGGCCTGGGACTTGCTCTGCTGCCGCTTCCTTTTCTGTGGCTTGAGGCCCAACAATTGAGGCACTTGCTTCTATTGTTTGTACCAGGGGAGGACTTATAATTTGAGGAGGCTCCTCAAGATTTATTACTGCCTGAGGTATCTACTCTCCTTGTTTTTGTTTCAGGGCTGCCTCTAACGCACCCTCTGTTGCTACCAATCGTCCTTCTGTTTCTACCAATTGTTTGTGTAATGTCAACAGCATGGCCGCTACGTCTTAATCCTTTCTCTGCTGAGCAACATCTTCTGTTTGGGGGTGAAGGGTTGCTGGAAGTTTGACCATCTTCCTCAAAGCTGATACATCTTCATCTTTTTTCTTCACCAGCGCCTGCACAGCTTTGGGATCACTTGGGTCATTCCCAAGCTCTATGATGATATCTTCCAAAGACTTAATCCTATTGTCTTTGGCTTGAGAAGAAGCTTTCTCCAATTCTAGTTGGGCAGTAGTATTATGGAGAGAATTTTGCAGTTTGTGTGCTAGAAGTGTTTTATTTGCAAGAGTAGAGTAGACCATCTCACCCGTTTGCTTATGTAGCTCTATTTGGTCCATTGGGTGGATGTCTTTTGCAAACACTTCTAGGTTGGTTCTGATGTAATCTGCAGCTGACTGTGGCTGCAGCATGGCAGGCATGAAATGGCTCATAGTCATCTTCCCCTCTGCAATGTCATATGCTGACATGAGCCTCTGTTGATTGGTGGGAACCATCTTGAGCAAATGATTGTAAAGCTGGATTCTGACTGGCTCATTCCTAGATTTTATATCCATAAATTGTTTTTTGATTCCAGACTCTGCCCTTCTTTGCTGGCTTGAGGAGCTGACCTCTCCTCCAAGTGGTCTCTCTTGTTCCTGCTAGAAGGAACTGGCTGATGCTTCCATACTAGGGGGGCCCATACCCATGGATGGTCCAATAGGCATCTCTTCTTCAGAAAAAGGGTTTAGTCTTTGCCTTTTCTCCCCTTGTTGACTTGCTGATGTAGTAAGGGGGGTTTCTTGCTGTCTGTCCCTCTTCCTGGCTCTCTCTTCATTCATCGGGGTTTGGAGCACCGAGGTCTCCACTGCTATTTCCTACCTTGGAGGCACACTTTCTTGAACCTGTTGCTCTGTGGATATAGGGGCCTCAGCCATTTCTTCTTGTTGTTCTGTCTGTTCTTTCTGTTGTTCTGCTATTGGGAGTGTCTGATCCTGCTCCATTTCTTTCCCCTTATCTGTGCCAGCTGCTAGAGTAGTGGTTTGGGCTGCTTGCTGGGGAGCTGTAGAAGATGAGGCAGCTGCTCCAACTTGAGTATGAGGAAGAGAAAAAACCTGCCCACAATATTCCAAGTCAGCTTCCTTCTCAAGTTTCTTTGTTTCTTTTTATGCTATTTCCTCTTTAGAACTTGCCTCTTCTAGGGTGCCCTCTTCCCATTCTAATTGATTTGCATATTTTTCAATATGTGGTAACTTGAGATGATCATAGCTAGCCAATTTATATTTGACCCTTCTAAGACTAATGAAGTGATTGGGGTCATAGGGTAACTAGAGGAAACTGGTTTGCAACTCGAGGCACTTCAGGATCTTATCTGCTTCTTGCCATGCCTCTTCTCTTTTGTTATAAATAAATGGGCCTAGCTGGTTTTTTACTTTGAGATGTGCCTTTTTATTTTTGCTGTGGAAATGGATCATGTCTGCATTTCCAAACTGTCTGAAATATTCTAAGGCAAAAAGTCTCATAGGGACATATCTTGGTAGCCTGTATGGGGCTAACTCACAACCATATATCATGATCACTGTATGGTGTTGGTAAAAGTACCAATCCCCAATGTTGTAGGCCTTTGAGAGCTGGAGGATTCTTTGCATCTCATCTGTCAATCTTGGAGGAGGAGAACTCAACAGCAAGGACATGGCTGGATGGATGAAAAGGTCTATGAATTCACAGTAGCTATATGGTGAAAAAGATGTGTGATGAAAGATTGAAGACCACAATACCACAGACCTTTGGTTCCCCTGGGCATCAAACTTCTTGAGAGTAATAGGGAAGCTGTCAGGCTAATTAAATAGGAACAAGTGATAGATGTAAGAAGTGTATCTAAACATCCTTTCCCTCTCTAAGTTCATCAATTGCTCGTGAATTTTGTTGGCAATGAATGTAGCATAATCATAGTGAACCGAAGGAGGCTTTCCAGGGGAGAAGACAGACATCATAATCAGAATGGTTTCATCAACATCCTCAGTTGACCTGTAACCCAGGATATAATTGATCATATCCACAAGAATCCTGCCCAACTCATTGAGATATACATTTCCAATAGGAGGAGACCTCACAGTTTGAGAGCCTGATTGAATGAATAGTTGATTAATCTTTACGATTTGGGCACTGGACAGCTTGCCTCCTTGGTCTACCAAGTGCATCATGGATAGAGGAGTCAATGGCTTTGTAGTATGAAAGTGCAGCATTTGATTTATAGCCTCAGGGGTTACATAGAACAAGACTGAGCCTGAGGGACTGAGGACAGCTCTCTGACATGGATCATAGTTGGCACTGCATCAATGGATTAAATCTCGGAGGACATTGACTTGAGGAAGATTGAAAATGGGCAAATAGGAGTCCCAAATCCATAGAATATCAGTTCCATCGAGATGTTTGGCTTTTAGCTCATTGATTAAATGAATATGGTATCTGCTATAATCTCGGATTACTTCTGCCATCTGGTAGTCTCTATCAGCCAGGGGCAGCCATTCTAGCTCTCTGTGTGGGGCATTTAAAGGTGGAATGATTAGAGCTACTGGTGTCTCCATGTGTTTGGTGCTTTTCAAGTAGAATTTCACTTAGGAATGTAGGCAAATGTGACCTTGCGCGGCGAATTGAGGTAAAAAGGATTTTCAACGAAAACAGGGCAGTTCTGGTGTAAAAAGGGGCACAATTGGTCACTCTTGGAAGAAATTGAATCACTCGCAGGACGAGGAAGCTTGAGTTTTAGGAAAAAGGCAGTTTCGGGTGTTTTTTACAGCGAAGAACCAACTGAACCAAGTGCAGGAAGAATTGGTAAATGCCTGGTCACGGCGCGATGGGTGGAGGCTTATCCAAGCTGAATTCTGGGCGGCCACAGCTTTGAATCAGTTTCTGCAGGTTGGCGGCGAGAACGTCGTGAAATTTCATGTAGGAGGCACAGTAGTTTTTTGGTGAAAAATGCGAAAAAACGTGATTTTGGGCAAAAATATAGAAAATTTGGCCTTTGGCGCGCTTTTGTCGGATGACGTCAGCATGACGTCATAGGTGGGGTCATGGTACGAAATGATGACGTGGCGGTCTGTGAGGGGTCCACGTGGACGGGGGACGTGGCAAACAGCTCGGAGCGATGGCGGGTCGGGCGCTGATGTGGTGCTGACTCGGCAATGGAGTGGAGGTGACGTAAAGGTGACTTGGCGGGCAGTAAACAGAAGGAGTAAGCGGTAATATCGGACCGCTTAAGGTACGGGCGCGGTTTTGGCAGGAGGCCACCCGATGCAATTAAATTGTGAAGCGTGTCCAGCACCCTACCTCATCATTCTGACATTTTCGGGCACTAAAGTACCGCCACCGGAGGCAGCCCGATATTGCAGAGGACCGTCGGATAGGAGGGCCCAGATCCGACAGTCGACGGGGAGCAGATCTGATCGGACAATACAGCGGGGAGCGGATAATAAACAATTATTTTTTCTGGGAATGTGCGCCAGGGCGGAACTTTAGCCATCCGCAGGTTTTTGGGTTATGCAATGTTTTGTGGACAAAATGGGTTTTGGACATTTGGTTAATAAAACGCAGTTAGGGCTGTTAAACCAAGCAGGTCTTGATTTAATCCCAAGACATAGTTTTAGCGCTATTTTGCCTTTAGCGCTTCAATTTCTTTGCGCTCTGACCTTTTGGAGCTATAAGGCTATATTTCCTAGGGGAAGGGGTATATACATATTTTTGGGGTTTTTTATATACAATAGTGATATAATAATAGGGAAAAGGGGAACATAGGGAGTTAAGTAATGATAGAGTTAGTAGTTAGTATTGGATGGGAGATATGGAAGAGAGGAAGCAAACACTAAGTTTTTGGGGAACAAACTTAGTTATGAGAGTAGATCAAAATGAAAATATTTTTACACAAGAAATGTGGCTCTTCTATATAACAAGAATCAACAAATGAGTTTGATTTCTGTCATGAACCAAGGTGATAGTGGGATGTTAGAAAGAAGTTTGATAGGGAATGATTGGGAAATTAGACATGATTCACTTTGTTGCTACAAAATTGCTGAATAGGAAGATCTGCCCTGGCCACCATGTGTTCCTTTGCTTAGGCCAGTGATATGAAAGAAATCATGCTTCTGCAACCGCATCTACCTACCCATTCTATTGCCTAGCATTTTTTGTTACTTCAAGGAGGGTGCACTTAGACTGGAAAACCCTCAATTGCTCTCTTTCTTTTCTTTTTGCATTTTCTTTTGATTTTCTATCTAAGGCTAGCCTTATTACTTCCAAGGCCCCAGATTAAGCAGTTGGGAACCTTCATTCTCTACCTAACTACTGATCTGCCAAGATTGAACAGTTTGGACAGATTTCTCTCTCTAATCTACAACAAAAATTGTAATATGGCATGACCCAGCTTAGACTGTTGGATCACCCATTCAGAAGTAGGACAGTATCAAACAACTGTAGATAGGTGTTTTCCACAAAAATATGAGATCTTTGCATCCCCAAAGTAGAGCATATTTGGCACTTCCCCTGCTAATCATGAAAAATGAAACCTATTGGTATAGGTAGCTAACAGTGGCTCCACTTGGGGATGGTTTTTCTACTTGAAAGACCAAGAATAGCAGGTCAGAAGGCCTTGGCTCTTGAATTCTTATCAAAACTTGAAGGTTTTCTCCTTGGATTTCAAAACTGGAACCTTCCACCATTGTGGAACTTCTGAAGTAAAAAGCCTTTTCCCGCTTATTTACAAAACTTGTGAAGCTACAGTATCTATATGCTGAAAGAAAATACTATATACAACTGATAATGTACAGGGCAAAGCCATGTTATATACATGGAAAGTAGTCAAAATAATGCTTTAACATCCGGTCATTCACAGGGCCCTCTTCTACTTCAGTATCATCCAAATTCTTCAAGAAATAAGTGTTATTTCCTTGTACTGCTTGAATTACAAAGGGCCCCTCCAAAGGGAGTCAAATTTGCCATGCTTTCCTTTGTCTTCTCTTCTTGAATCCCATTTAAGCACTTTATCGCCAATGAAAAAATCTTCGGCCTTTGATCTTCTATCAAAGGCTTTCTTCAGCTTCTCTTGTAGGACTTGAACTCTGCTGTGCACTTGATCTCTGGTTTGCTATAAACAAATTATCTGGTTGATTCTTCTTTGCATGTTATTTGGTTCAGCCTGACTTTCTTGAAGCAGCTTCATGACAGGAGCCCCTAATGATGAAGGGAATTTGGCTTCCATTCCATAAACCAACTCATATGGGCTGACCCCAATAGATCTTTTAGTTGTTAGCCTGTCTGCCCATAAGGCATTTACAAGCTTCTTATGCCAATTTTTCTTATTCTCTTCCAATATCTTCTTAATGATGTTGATAAGACTTTTATTAGATGATTCAGCTAAACCATTGCCTTGAGGGTAGTAAGCAGTAGAATGGCTCAAAGTGATATGGAATTTGTGGCAAAAGTTCACCATCTTCTTGGATCTGAAAGCAGCAGCATTGTCTGTTATAATCTTGTCCGGACAACCAAATCTGGAAAGAATATTAGTTTCCAGGAACTGAATGATAGTAGAATCATTTGCTTGTCTGCATGGAACAGCCTCAATCCATTTAGTAAAATAATATGTGGCTGTTAGGATCCATTTATGTTGGCCTGAAGATGAAGGATGAATTTCCCCAATGAAGTCCAAGCCCCATTGCTGAAAGGGCCTTTCTGTTGCAATAAGCTTTAAGGGAAGTGGTAGTAACTTTCTTTTTCCCTCAAACATTTGACACTTGTGACATGAAGTGGTAAAATTTTTAACATCAGAGAACAGAGTGGGCCAATAGTAACCTGCCCTTAATATCTTATCCACAGTGGACTTCCAATACAAATGTCCACCACAATCACCTGCATGAAATTCTTTCATAACATTGTTAGTCTCATCCATATTCAAACAATTCAGCAATATACCTTCATGATTTTTCCATAGTAAATTACTATCTATAACACGAAATATCGAAGCTTTCATTTTTAAAAATCTAGATTTGGTTCTGGACAATCCTGGGGGAGCACACAGGTTTTGCAATATGTAACAGATATCAGAATACCAAAGGGATTGTTCAAAGGCTGCACTGATCTTTGGAGTCGCCAGCTCCGGTTCATTGTCCAGTTGGTTAATATCCAAGGCTTGGAAGTTTGCTTCAGACATCAATTTAGCCAAACCTTTCCCTTTTATCAGTTTTGTAGGTCTTATTTCAATGTCAAATTCTAAAATGTTAGCAATCCATTTTCCTCTTCTACCCTCTAAACTTTCTTGAGTCAATATGTCTTTCACAATGGCATTTGGTACATAAGCAATAACATGGGAGTATAGGATGTAAATCCTAAAGTCTTTGATGGCCTTGACCAAAGCATAAGCTTGCTTTTCCATGATCTGATATTTCAGAGGTGCATCTCTAAGGGCTCGACTGAAGAAAGCAATCGGTTTTTCATTCCCCTGATCATCTTTCTGCAATAAAACAGCAACAATGGTATGCTAGGAGGCAAAAGAGAAAATGATAAATTCTCTGTCAAATCGAGGATTTGTTAAGACTGGGGTTTGGGTAAGGGCCAATTTAATACCTTCAAAAGCTTGAATTGCTTCTACTGTCCACTTCACTTTAGAATCCTTTTTTAGCATGTTGTTTAGTAATCTGATCAATTCTGCTAAGTTTGGGATAAATCTCCTTAAAAAGTTGATCTTTCCCAAGAAGGCTTGTAATTCTTTAATATTTCTTGGATGGGGCATTTGCAAGATGGCCTGTATTCTGTCTGGGTCAATTCTAATGCCATCCTTTGAAATGATATGACCCAATAGCTTACCCTCTTCCAAACCAAATAGAGACTTCTTGGGATTTAAGGAAATTCCATATTTCCTACATGTTATGAATATTTGTCTCAAGTGTTTCAGATGTTCTTGGTCAAATTTTGAAAAAGGTGTGAGGTCATCTAAGTAAATAACAAGGAAATCACGAATCTCTTTAGCAAAAGCAATATCCATTGCTCTCTGAAATGTAGCTCCTGCATTTTTCAACCCAAAAGGCATTTTGACATACTTGAAATTTCCCCATGGGGTTGTGAATGTTGTTTTATCTTGATCATCAGGGTGGACTAGGATCTGATTAAAGCCTGAAAATCCATCAAGTAATGAGATTCTTGAAGCCCCCACCACTCTTTGGATAATGTGATCCATTTTGGGTAAGGGATAATTATCTTTGAGGGACACTTGATTCAAATTCATTAGATCAACACAAAGCCTAATCTCACCAGTTTTCTTTCTTGTGGGGACCAAATTTGAAATCCAGTCTGAAAACCTGATTGGTGCTATGATACCGGCTTTAAACATTTTTTGTACCTCTTTCTCAATTGAAGGGAGAAGCATAGGATTGATTCTTCTTAATTTTTGCTTGAATGGCTTTTGATTAGGCTTGAGAGGGATGGTGTGTTGAATAACAGAGGTGTCATAGGATTTCAAATCCTCATAACTCCATGCAAACACATCTTGGAATTCTTTAAAGAGATCAACGTATTTGGGCTTCTGGTCGGGAGGCAAAGATGTAGACAATTTTATTATCTTAGGTTTTTCAGTAGTTCCAATGTTGCATTCTTCAATGGCAACATTAAGGGGTTGCATTTTTGGTTTCCTAGGAACATCATTTGAGTCAAAAATGTCCTCCAACGGAGTCAGGCCTGTTGGTAGAAAATTGTCTTTTAGCTGTATGACTTCAGCCTCTGCACCAGCTATTTCATCAAAATGTAATTGTTTGAGTTCTTGTATATTTTCCTTGTCAAAGGTTGTTGGACAAAGTATATGATTTGCTGTTTTGGGCGATATAGTTGTTTGGTCCTGTTCACTTAGTGGTTGTGTGTCTTTCACAGAATCAACATCAATGTTTAAACCTGAAAATTCATGCTGCAAGGTCAAGAAGCTATTTATCTGTGTGTCATCCTCAAATACTTGCCAATATTTGACATTGTTTGGGATAGAAGGTCTATGTTTTATCTCAGCTGTAAAACAATGGTTGGGTTCAAAAGGCAATTTGCATGTACTGGCAAATGTAGCTAAACTATGTGCATGAAGGTTGTGGGTTCTAGATATTTTGGTCATTTGAAATTCAGTGAAGGCCTTGAGTATTTCAATAGCAGCAGACCTGTATGATCTTAGTCTTTTGTCATTGGTGACAAAATTGGCTTTCACTTGTTGAATAATGAGGTATGAGTCTCCCAGGATTGAAACTTTTGTGGCCTGTAAGGATTTTACTAGTTTGAGGCCTAGCAAAAGAGCCTCATACTCTGCCACATTATTAGTACATCTGAAATTAAGCCTATAGGCTCGACCTTCTGCATGATTGCTTTGTTTGTTATGAATCCACACTCCAGCTCCTGCCCCTAATTTGTTGACTGATCCATCAAACTCAAGAAACCAAAGGATTTCTTGATTTAGGGGAGGTTTAACAGCCTCTCTATGACTTGGAATTAAAAGCTGGAGGTCTTGTTTTTCATCTGGTTTGTCTTCTAGAACGGTCTCATCAATTGATTGCTCAACCTTGATTTCTTGGGAACTTGATTGCTCATTCATATGCAGATCTTGTTCAAGTAAGACAGATTTGTCATCACATATTGGACTTATATCATCATTGAACAGAATTAAGGAATCCATGTCAGAATGGACTGCATAAATAGGGAAATTTTGAGGTTTTTCTTCACTGCTCAACATGTATTTCATGAGTGATTCTCTGTATAGCCTCTTTGGTTGCCCAAAGACATAGATGGTGGCATATGACATGTCCAATTGTAGGGAACCTTGGAGTTTAGCTCCCCATGATCTTGATAACAACATTCCATATTTAGGTGGGATATCAGCAACCACAACATCCATTAAAATTGTTTTATTTGGGTACTGGACAAGGGAAACACATAGATCTTTTATCAAGCCTAAACACTTAACTTGGCTGGAGTCAAATGAAAATAGGTCCTTATATGGTCTTGTGATGTCTAGATTCAATCTCTCCATTACTGACTTAGGCATAAGGTTATGAGAGGCGCCTGAATCAAACATTGCATTGTGTAATATCTTATCATGAATATGTAAGCTGACATAAAAAGGTAAGATTCCAGTACTTCCTGTCTTTCCATCAACTTCTGGACCGAAAATCAATTCTGGGGTGTCATCTAACACATTAACATCATCCTTATTGTGGGTCAGTTGAAGGGATTTCTTGATTTGTTGTTTGTAAATGTTATGTTTAGCCAGCTCTGAAAGAGGAATGGCTATCTTTAATTTACCAATTTCAGCTTCTAAGTCAAAAGGTTTTTCAGATTGGATCTTGGTGTTCTGATTAACAACTCTTTCTTTGTCAATTGACTTTTTAGAGGTTTCCTCTTGACTTTCTATCTGATCTTGAGTTTTATCTTTTTTGCTCAACTTCTGAGAAGTGTTACTTGGATTGTGCTGTAAAGGCGGTGTAGCCAATGGCTGTTGATTTGAGGGAATTGCTTCAGCTACCTCTTCAACTGTTACTTCGTTTGTGATTGAGTTAATTTTGTCAATTGGCTCTGTAATAATAACCTTTTTTGGCTATTGGCTATCTTTTGTTTTCTCAGGCTGTGTCACGTTTATAGTTCTGCTTCTCAATTTGTATTGTTTATGAACTTCAAAAACAGTTGTGTCATAGCCTTGTTTGAAATCAAATGATTCACCTGATTTAGTTTGGAACTGATTGATGTCATCATCCTTATTGTCTTCTCGAATCAGAAAAACTTGTTGATCATCGTTCAGGCCCATCAAATTAATGTGGGTATCATCTATCTGCTCACTAGAAGTGGATGCTTCATCATAGTTTTCTTGGAACGGAGGTCTAATCTCTGGTTCAGGGCTAGCCTTGCCAACATTAGGATTTTGATTTCTTCTAAAATTGGGATTCCTGATAGGATTATTATGTGGTGCCTCCCATGATGATTTCCTCTCAACAGATTCTACTCTGTCAACTAATCTGTGCATACCAGAGATTATTGCATCTAATTTCTGATCCCAGCCTGAAGGCTCTTCTTTGAAGGTAGTCTTTCTTTCAGTTATGGTCCTATTTCTCTTAACTATCAGGTTGGCTTCTACACTAACTGCTATATCTTGCATCTCAGCTAAAGTTCGGGGAGCTCTTTCTCTCAATTGGTATGCCATATCTGAATCAAACCCATCAGGAAAGGTGTATAGGGCCAGATCAGGTGGGGGTCTCAGATTTTGGGGAATAGCATTGTACACATTGTTGAATCGAGCACAATAGTCCAAGACAGTTTCTTGGGGACCTCTTTTGATAGCATTGTATTCAGATAAAATATGGAGTGGATCCTTTTTCTTCTCCCATCTGTTGATAAAGGTTTGATACAAGGCTTCAGGGTCAGCTATGGAGTTTGCTGGGAGTGACCTGAACCATGATCTTACATCTCCGGTTAGACTTTGCACAAAAATTTTCATTCTAACCCCATCATCATCTATCTCATAATTTTCAAAATAATCCTGCATTTTCTTAGTATGTTGAAGGGCTGAATAAGAGCCAGTACCATCAAAATATGAAATCTTGGTTTGATAATCTTGAGGCATAGGCCCTGGATTGGCAGGTAACTGCAGTGGAGCATATCTATTAGCCATGTTTGGTGGGACAATAGGGATAACAGGAACGAATGGGACAAGTGGAGGAAAGGGGATGAGAAGGGTATGTGTAGTTAATGGAGGGGTTGAAAGGACACCTTGTGAAGTGGATGAAGAGCTAGGAGAGTGTGGAACGGTGGTATGAGGATGTAAAGAAACCTTAGCAGGGGTTGGAATATTAGTTTGAAATCCTGCCTCAGAACTTGAATCTGATAAAGTCTCTTCCGATTTTTGTTTCTTAAGGATTCTTGGAATCAGGTTTGGATTTTGGAACTCAGGTGATGGATCTGGATCCGGGTTAGATCTTGTATAGCGAGTTTTCTTCTTAGGAGCCAGCTTCTATGATTTTCTTTGGGAGAATTTTCTAAGAAATATTAATGTTTGAAAAGGACTGATCATGTATAGAACAACTGTATGGAACTTAAGATTGAATAAAGATTGACTGAGGCAGCTTTTATATACTCCTGCAAATGCAAAGCAGAGGCAGTTTCTAGGGCTGTCTGGCTGTCACTCAGGCTTTATCTACAGTATTAAGAATCAGACAGGGGTTTATGAATTGGGTTGTCCCCAGCGGAGTCACCATTTATGTTAACACCCAGGTTGTTCCCTTTGACTCCTGAGGGAATACGACCGGGGTAACCACTAACCAAGCTTTGGATTACAGGTTCTAGCCTACCTGTAATCAGAGAGGGCTCTCTCTTTTTAGTTTTAACTTTGTTTTTTAAAGATTTTAGGCTAGTTATGAGGTGAGAGTTTTGTTTGAATTTTGGTTGTCGGCTATTGTTCAAAGAAGGGCAAGCAAGTATCGAAGAGAGTTCAATCCATTGGGCATGTGGAGTCCAGAAATGAATAGCATTTGATATCTGTGATAAAGAGAGGTTCACTGCAGGGCCAGATGGGTATTCATGATACAAACTTTGATTTTTTTTAGACAAGAAACAGTATAAATCACACCAGAAAAGGCAGTGAAGAGTTCTTTCACAGTGTAACAGGGAATAACGGACAAATCCTAATCAACAGCAAGCGAGAATTACTGAATACAGACTTATCATGTGATTAGAGCAAATAGGAGCATTTAAGAATTCCATAGTCGTAGCTAACCCTGGAGAAAACATATTTAGTAGTAAAGATTGAGTTTAGGGTGTTCTTAATGGACAAATCCTGAACTATTCTTTTTCTTTTCTACCAAGACTAATCACCAAACATCATAAATAGATTATGCAAGAAATGAAACACAAATACAGTTAGAAAACACTTATTGTATCACGCCATAACACGAGAATCCTGCAGCAGTCAATAGTTTCATCACATCACGTCCAAGCCAAACTCATTCTTTTGGAAACCAACAGCTCCTTTGCATTATATCTTTCAGAGGATATACAGCAGAGTTCTCTTGAACAACTGAGCAACAACAACCCCCAATAAGCTATGCGGGGGTGCATATATACAAAATATCACAAAAATATCTCAACAATGAGTTATTGCACAATAACTGCTCTTACCAACTTTCTAAGATATTTCTTACAAAATTAAAAGCTACTTAAATAAATATACAACAGGTGTTTGTTGTTTGTCAGAATTTCTTGACTTTTGGGTTTATGGGCCATCTGAGCTCCTTGCGGCGATTTTGATTGCTTTTGCCTTTATGCTACTGCGTCAGGGCACTGCTGTATTCGGACAACTCATCTGTGATGCTCAAGCTGTGCATAGCCACTGTTCACCTCATCCAACTGCTTTCCTGTTGCTGTGAAAAACTTTTTAGACCAAAATTTAGACTTGATTTAAAGCAAAGTTTTAATCATATTCGTCCACCACTCTTCAGTGGGAATTTGATGTCTCTGCATCTTGATTAGGGTCTCATCTGCCTCTGTATACTTATAATAATTAGGGGGCACTTCAAAAAGGTGCTTAATTTCATGTTCAATGAAGAATAAATTCTCTAATTTATCATAAATCTCTTGCCCTGATGGTGGCCCAACTCCTTCTGGACTGCTTGTTGTAGCTGTCAACTGATTAGCTGCATAATTGTTGACCCTTTTAGCATACTTTTCATGGGACAACAGTCTTCCTACACTGGTCACTAGGCTGGGAAGCCCTCTGCCATGCAATGTTGTGATTTTGGTGGCAAAAGCATTGACCTCTACTTGAATATCTTGGCACTTTCTTTCTAATGTCTGCAAATAGTTCCGGAGGGTGAACACCCTTTTGATTAACAAAAGTGTATCAGTCCTATCCCTGATACCCATTGTTGCCAATTGAAGGCCAGTTCTATTATTCAGGACATTGATCATCCTGGTAGCAATGTCAGGCATACTTCCCAGAGAGGCTCTGGCCCTTTGACTTTCAGCATGAGCCTTGTTCAGCAGATCCATTTGCTCATGAATTGTCTCTATGTATTGCCACTGATCTGTGATTGACTGGCCAATCTTATCCCATAGGATCCTTTTGACCTCAGTTATGACCTTGCTCATGGTGAGCTCCTTTTCAAGCTCTTTGATCCTTCTTTCTAGTGTCCTAACTTCCCTGGTCTTTTTTGCCACTTGCTGCTTAGATTTGTCATATTTCTCGTCCAGCTGGGCCAGCTATTCTTTGGCATCCTTCAGCTCAATCATTTGGGTTTCAAGAGCTTGCAGCTCCTTCATCATATCTCGCATACCGAGGCCTGGGACTTGCTCTGCTGCCACTTCCTTTTATGTGGCTTGAGGCCCAACAATTGAGGCACTTGCTTCTGTTGTTTGTACCAGGGGAGGACTTATAATTTGAGGAGGCTCCTCAGGATTTATTACTAGCTGAGGTATCTGCTCTCCTTGTTTTTGTTTCAGGGCTGCCTCTAACGCACCCTCTGTTGCTACCAATCATCCTTCTGTTTCTACCAATTTTTTGTGTAATGTCAACAGCATGGCCGCTACGTCTTGATCCTTTCTCTGCTGAGCAACATCTTCTGTTTGGGGGTGAAGGGTTGCTGGAAGTTTGACCATCTTCCTCAAAGCTGATATATCTTCATCTTTTTTCTTCATCAGCGCCTGCACAGCTTTGGGATCACTTGGGTCATGCCCAAGCTCTATGAAGATATCTTCCAAAGACTTAATCCTATTGTCTTTGGCTTGAGGAGAAGCTTTCTCCAGTTCTAGTTGGGCAGTAGTATTATGGAGAGAATTTTGCAGTTTGTGTGCTAGAAGTGTTTTATCTACAAGAGTAGAGTAGACCATCTCACCCGTTTGCTTATGTAGCTCTATTTGGTCCATTGGGTGGATGTCTTTTGCAAACACTTCTAGGTTGGTTCTGATGTAATCTGCAGCTGACTGTGGTTGCAGCATGGCAGGCATGAAATGGCTCATAGTCATCTTCCCCTCTGCAATGTCATATGCTGACATGAGCCTCTGTTGATTGGTGGGAGCCATCTTGAGCAAATGATTGTAAAGCTGGATTCTGACTGGCTCATTCCTAGCTTTTATATCCATAAATTGTTTTTTGATTCCAGACTCTGCCCTTCTTTGCTGGCTTGACGAGCTGACCTCTCCTCCAAGTGGTCTCTCTTGTTCCTGCTGGAAGGAACTGGCTGATGCTTCCATACTAGGGTGGCCCATACCCATGGATGGTCCAATAGGCATCTCTTCTTCAGAAAAAGGGTTTAGTCTTTGCCTTTTCTCCCCTTGTTGACTTGCTGATGTAGTAAGGGGGGTTTCTTGCTGTTTTTCCCTCTTCCTGGCTCTCTCTTCATTCATCGGGGTTTGGAGCACCGAGGTCTCCACTGCTATTTCCTGCCTTGGAGGCACACTTTCTTGAACCTGTTGCTCTGTGGATACAGGGGCCTCAGCCATTTCTTCTTGTTGTTCTGTCTGTTCTTTCTGTTGTTCTGCTGTTGGGAGTGTCTGATCCTGCTCCATTTCTTTCCCCTTATCTGTGCCAGCTGCTAGAGTAGTGGTTTGGGCTGCTCACTGGGGAGCTGTAGAAGATGAGGCAGCTGCTCCAACTTGACTATGAGGAAGAGGAAAAACCTACCCACAATATTCCAAGTCAGCTTCCTTCTCAAGTTTCTTTGCTGCTTTTTGTGCTATTTCCTCTTTAGAACTTGCCTCTTCTAGGGTGCCCTCTTTCCATTCTAATTGATTTGCATATTTTTCAATATGTGGTAACCTGAGATGATCATAGCTAGCCAATTTATATTTGACCCTTCTAAGACTAATGAAGTGATTGGGGTCATAGGGTAACCAGAGGAAACTGGTTTTCAACTCGAGGCACTTCAGGATCTTATCTGCTTCTTGCCATGCCTCTTCTCTTTTGTTATAGATAAATGGGCCTAGATGGTTTTTTACTTTGAGCTATGCCTTTTTATTTTTGCTGTGGAAATGGATCATGTCTGCATTTCCAAACTGTCTGAAATATTCTAAGGCAAAAAGTCTCATAGGGACATATCTTGGTAGCCTGTATGGGGCTAACTCACAACCATATATCCTGATCACTGTATGGTGTTGGTAAAAGTACCAATCCCCAATGCTGTAGGCCTTTGAGAGCTGGAGGATTCTTTGCATCTCATCTGTCAATCTTGGAGGAGGAGAAATCAACAGCAAGGACATGGCTGGATGGATGAAAAGGTCTATGAATTCACAGTAGCTATATGGTGAAAAGGATGTGTGATGAAAGATTGAAGACCAAAATACCACAGACCTTTGGTTCCCCTGGGCATCAAACTTCTTGAGAGTAATAGGGAAGTTGTCAGGATGATTAAATAGGAACAAGTGATAGATGTAAGAAGTGTATCTAAACATCCTTTCCCTCTCTAAGTTCATCAATTGCTCGTGAATTTTGTTGGCAATGAATGTAGCATAATCATAGTGAACCGAAGGAGGCTTTCCAGGGGAGAAGACAGACATCATAACCAGAATGGTTTCATCAACATCCGCAGTTGACCTGTAACCTAGGATATAACTGATCATATCCACAAGAATCCTGCCAAACTCATTGAGATATACATTTCCAATAAGAGGAGACCTCACAGTTTGAGAGCCTGATTGAATGAATAGTTGATTAATCTTTACGATTTGGGCACTGGACAGCTTGCCTCCTTGGTCTACCAAGTGCATCATGGATAGAGGAGTCAATGGCTTTGTAGTATGAAAGTGCAACATTTGATTTATAGCCTCAAGGGTGACATAGAACAAGACTGAGCCTGAGGGACTGAGGACAACTCTCTGACATGGATCATAGTTGGCACTGCATCGATGGATTAAATCTGGGAGGACATTGACTTGAGGAAGATTGAAAATGGGCAAATAGGAGTCCCAAATCCCTAGAATATCAGTTCCATTGAGATGTTTGGCTTTTAGCTCATTGATTAAATGAATATGGTATCTGTTGTAATCTGGGATTACTTCTGCCATCTGGTAGTCTCTATCAGCCAGGGGCAGCCATTCTAGCTCTCTGTGTGGGGCATTTAAAGGTGGAATGTTTAGAGCTACCGGTGTCTCCATGTGTTTGGTGCTTTTCAAGCAGAATTTCACTTAGGAATGTAGGCAAATGCGACCTTGCGCGGCGAATTGAGGTAAAAAGGATTTTCAATGAAAACAGGGCAGTTCTGGTGTAAAAAGGGGCACAATTGGTCACTCTTGGAAGAAATTGAATCACTTGCAGGACGAGGAAGCTTGAGTTTTAGGAAAAAAGGCAGTTCCGGGCGTTTTTTACAGCGAAGAACCAACTGAACCAGGTGCAGGAAGAATTGGTAAATACCTGGTCACGGCGCGATGGGTGGAGGCTTATCCAAGCTGAATTCTGGGCGGCCACGGCTTTGAATCAGTTTCTGCAGGTTGGCGGCGAGAACGTCGTGAAATTTCATGCAGGAGGCACAGTAGTTTTTTGGTGAAAAATGCGAAAAAACGTGATTTTGGGCAAAAATATAGAAAATTTGGCCTTTGGCGCGCTTTTGTCGGATGACGTCAGCATGACGTCATAGGTGGGGTCATGGTACGGAATGATGACGTGGCGGTCTGTGAGGGGTCCACGTGGACGGGGGACGTGGCAGACAGCTCGGAGCGATGGCGGGTCGGGCGCTGATGTGGTGCTGACTCAGCAATGGAGTGGAGGTGACATAAAGGCGACTTGGCGGGCGGTAAACAGAAGGCAGTAAGCGGTAATATCGGACCGCTTAAGGTACGGGCGCGGTTTTGGCAGGAGGCCGCCCGATGCAATTAAATTGTGACGCGTGTCCAGTGCCCTACGTCATCATTCTGACATTTTCGGGCGCTAAAGTACCGCCACCGGAGGCAGCCCGATAGTGTAGAGGACCGTCGGATGGGAGGACCCAGATCCGACGATCGACGGGGAGCAGATCTGATCGGACAATACGGCGGGGAGTGGATAATAAACAATTATTTTTCTGGGAATGCGCGCCAGGGCGGAACTTTAGCCATCGGCGGGTTTTTGGGTTATGCAATGTTTTGTGGACAAAATGGGTTTTGGACATTTGGTTAATAAAACGCGGTTAGGGCTGTTAAACCAAGCAGGTCTTGATTTAATCCCGAGACATAGTTTTAGCGCTATTTTGCCTTTAGCGCCTCAATTTCTTTGCGCTCTGACCTTTTGGAGCTATAAGGCTATATTGCCTAGGGGAAGGGGTATATACATATTTTTGGGGTTTTTTATATACAATAGTGATATAATAATATGGAAAAGGGGAACATAGGGATTTAAGTAATGATAGAGTTAGTAGTTAGTATTGGATGGGAGATATGGAAGAGAGGAAGCAAACACTAAGTTTTTGGGGAACAAACTTAGTTATGAGAGTAGATCAAAATGAAAATATTTTTACACAAGAAATGTGGCTCTTCTATATAACAAGAATCAACAAATGAGTTTGATTTCTGTCATGAACCAAGGTGATAGTGGGATGTTAGAAAGAAGTTTGATAGGGAATGATTGGGAAATTAGACATGCTTCACTTTGTTGCCATAAAATTGCTGAATAGGAAGATCTGCCCTGGCCACCATGTGTTCCTTTGCTTAGGCCAGTGATATGAAAGAAATCATGCTTCTGCAACCCCATCTACCTACCCATTCTATTGCCTAGCATTTTTTGTTACTTCAAGGAGGGTGCACTTAGACTGGCAAACCCTCAATTGCTCTCTTTCTTTTCTTTTTGCATTTTCTTTTGATTTTCTATCTAAGGCTAGCCTTATTACTTCCAAGGCCCCAGATTAAGCAGTTGGGAACCTTCATTCTCTACCTAACTACTGATCTGCCAAGATTGAACATTTTGGACAGATTTCTCTCTCTAATCTACAACAAAAATTGAAATATGGCATGACCCAGCTTAGACTGTTGGATCACCCATTCAGAAGTAGGACAGTATCAAACAATTGTAGATAGGTGTTTTCCACAAAAATATGAGATCTTTGCATCACCAAAGTAGAGCATATTTGGCACTTCCCCTGCTAATCATGAAAAATGAAACCTATTGGTATAGGTAGCTAACAGTACCCATGACACCATTCAAGCTATCATCTATCTTCCTTCGTACGTAGGAGTTGCCTTCACCAGTCCCCATCTTACCTCAGATCGTCATAAGCCTTCCCTTCTTGCAATGACCATCATTGTTGCTACTATTATGTTCTAGTTGTCACATCACAACTCACTTATTGTTGTTAATAACACTAAGAGGGTTGATAAAATTTTTAAGTGAAACAACATGGCTTTTGCTATAGATTAGGACAGCGACTTCTATTATTATTATTATTGAAATTTAAAAGGTTACATTTAAACACAAAGACCCTTATTATTAGATTGTTTAAGAGGGAATATTATAATTGTTGAAGGGAATCAACCAAGAAACATGTTCAAGTTACATTAACCATATTTAAGTGAAGTTTTGACCAACTAAACATTTAAAGAAGTTATAAAGTAAAGTGTAGGATTAAATATTTAAGAAAAAGGGAAAATTTAACCTAATAATAATAATAGTCAAAGGAACTTAGCTCAAGTGGTATGGTTCACGATTTGTGTCCCAGGAAGCTTGGGTTCGAGTCTCTGGAGACATGTTGTCCCATGTGGCATTTACGAAATAGCTCTACTGATGGTGGAATAATGGCAGTGGTTTCTACAAACTTACCAATTATGCCTAGTGGAATGTATTCATTACTATTAAAAAAATTAAAAATAATAAGAATAAGAATAATAATTCCAAAATTCATTGATATATATAAACTCCTTAATCAAAATATCGTTTGTATCAATGAATGCAAAATGGAGTCTAATTCAGAATTGAAGGAAGGAATGTTTTTAGAAACCCCACTTAGCTATGCTCTAGTGCTAATTAGAATTAAGGGAACTCTTGCAGGAAAAAATGTTATTACTTCTATCTCTTTTTCCAAAGAAAAAAATTATATAAACCCTGAACTCACAAACCAATTGGTGATTCTTGAGTGAAATATAATCGAAAAAAGTAAACTGTTGGGATAAAAAATAGGCTGACATAAACAATTTACAATTAAACATTGGGGATTATACATTTATGTCGCAATTCTGAGTTCGATCCCTATGGAGTCATCAAGGTGACGTGATTTGGGTTCACCCTGATTGGAATCGCTAGGGTCTTTTATCCTAAATATAAAAAAAGGTTTTTGACATTTTCCTACAGGAAAAAGAGATAACACTACAAGACATTACATTAAATTTAAATTCAGTAACACTAGAAGACATATAAAATATCTCAAAAGTAATTTTTCAAGAAAGTAAAAAAGAAATACAAAATATGCAAAGGGAAGTTAATAAAATTACCACTGACAAAAATGAAGAAGTTTATCAGCTTAAAGACCATAGTGAAAAATTACTAACTCAAATTAAGAAGCTTAAGAAGGACAAGAAGTCATCAGAAAACAAGGTAAAACACCTTATGGAAAAAGAAGCATCAAAATCTTTAAATGTAGAAATTCAAGTTGAAGAGAAATGAATGAACACCGATCCAATGAAGATCACAACTCAGAAGAAGACAAACCAATAGAAGGAAAAACATACTCAATTATTGCAGTTCAGATGATGAAAAATCCAAATGAAGATTTTGTAACCAACTCAACAACATCAATATTTGAATTAAATCAAGAAGTTGTCACATGCATGATAAGGGAAAATCAAACCACAAGAACTCCTTATCAACATTTGAATCACAAGAGGAGACAACTCAATAGATTTGCATATTTGTATCATTCAAATCAGAAATAACAAACTTATGTTTCAAAAAATACTGAAGTTTGCACAATTTAGTCTGGTGATAACAATTCATTATAGATTTCCAGTAATCGAAAGATTCCACAGAAGATTGATTTATGATGGTTAGATACCTTCTAAGTGCAACAATTTTGTTTAGCACTTAGAGGATCTTATCATCATGTATCAACGAAGATGACAATTCGAAGAACTCTGAAAGATATGAAAAGATTAAAAGACAAAGAAACATATGACACTCCTTGTCAAGCAATAGCTTTGAAGACAAAACTTTCCTAGGAGAAAGACAATATTATGAATAAAATACATATATAAATAATACAAATAATAATAATAATAATAATAATAATAATAATTAATGATTAATTAACTAATAATTAGTAGTGAAGAGGCATGTCTCTATGGACATGACCATTCATGAAAGGGCACCTGCTTAGTTATATATATGGGACTCTCAGTTGTAACCAAATCATCTCATATCAATTCTCATATATATATTTAATGGATGTCTTCGTGTACAAAGTATTTTGAATATTGTCGCATACTATGAACTTTGTTCATTACAATGAATTACATTAATTAATTCGAAACTTGACTAATATACATATTTATGTAATGGATCCGGAAAATATATTTCAAATTAAATAAAAAATAATTTTTAAATAAATATAATGAATGAGAAAGGTGAAATGGTCTTATCATTCTAAGTTAAAGAAATATAGAATATGCATTAAATATAAAATGGATAAAAATGTAAAATGTTTTAATTTTTATTTCAAAATTTAAAGAAAATTGTAACAATTTTGGTGTTTGTCTTGGTTTGTTATTAAGAAAATTATATTTTTTTAAAGAATTTTAAAAGTTAGAAAAATTAAATTGATATAATCTTAAATTAAATTCTAGTTTAAAAGACAAAACACAAAATGCCCAAAAAAAACATGACAACTTGGAAGAATCTGAAGTGTTGAGAGCAATTGGCTCCTCGTGACTATCAAAAGAGTATCATGGTCCTAGGAATGTCCAAATAAACTTTTAATAAACCAACCTGCTGTCCAAACTCTTCATAACAAGTTATAGCTCATCTAACAAACTCCTATCCTCTTAACGTCATTTTGATCATCTAACAAACTCATCTCCTTCTTAACTTCATTTTGATCACACAAGATTCAAACAGAACACATTCCTCTCCTCCTTAACTTCAATTTCATCACACAAAATTCAAACAGAGAGAATATCAATATTTTTATAATTTTAAATTAAATAATTTTTATAATTTTATCTTAAAAAGATGTAAAACATAATTTTATAATTTTCAAATAATTAAAAAATATATATATATATATATTATAACGTATAGAATATTATAATATTTTTTTATAGTTGTTTAAAGAAGAGAAGAGATACCTTTAATAATATAAGTGAAATGTTTTTTTACAGAGAAAAATATTTAAAATATTAATAATGTATAATAAAAATAAGTTGTTTTTCTATCGTAATATAAAGTAGCATGCAGAAAGCAATGTGTTTTTCCGAGGATAAATATAAAAATATTTAATAAAATTAAAATATAAATTATAAATTATATTTGTTAATTAATCTTTTGGGGTTGTTATTGTATATTGTATAATATGTAATTAGTTTTACATTTTGTTTTTATGGTTAATAAGCTACCAAGATACAACTGTCTTGTACCTAGATTGCACATGTATAAATAAGTAATTTTATCATTAATATGATGTTCTTTCATTGTGCTCTTTCATTGTGGAGTTTATTTGGACTTGTATAGTGGTATCGGAGCCTTGGTTGAGTTTTTCATAAACTCCATGTATTTGAATTCTATGGTGTAAAGGAGATGTGGAGCATGAAGACTGTGAAGATAGAGTGAAACAGAAGGTTAATCAAGTGGAACAATGTAGTCAGATGCCCAAACTATTGACTCTCTATAAGTTTCATATCTTTCAATCATAATGAAAGATGATTGGAGAAATTGAGTGGCATAATTTTTTTTACATATCCTTGGAATTTAGAATACAAATGTCCAACACTAAGTCAAACGAGAAGCTTTATTTGCATTTACTGCATTAAATGAGAGTTTACTTATAGTGAAATTTCTGAAAGATATTATTTACATTTACGACAGTAAACAAGAGTTTAATCATAGTTAAAAAAATTAAGGATAGCATTTGCATTTACCGTAGTAAATAGGAGTTTAACGACAATAAAATTTTTGAAGGTTAGTATTTATATTTACTGCAGCAAATAAATTTCATAAAAAATTTATTTGAAGAGTGGTCAATTTTTAGGCGTGGATGTATATTTTTGGTGGTTTGAATTAAATTTTTAATTAAAGAGTGGTCAATTTTCTGGTGATTTGTAATACATATTTTTTTAAGAGGCCAATGGTAAAATAAAATTTATTTTTGGAAATTAACAAGATTTGAACCTAGCTCTTTGCTAGGCTATTTTTGAAACTTACCATTAAACCACAAAGCCAAATTTGTTAAAGCAAGAGGAGAAACGAATTTATATATTTTCAATAATATTGCATATATTTTGAATTTGAAAGGATTTTAAGAATATTTGGCTACATAACAATTGACTTCAATAGTTTCCACAGTTGGATTTGTTCTTAATGGAAAGGAAAATTATCAAGAGTGGTTCAGAATGCTTAAAAGTACCCTTGTTTTTAACGATTTGTGGGAAGTTTGTCAAGGCAAGAATGATAGTGATGGAAAAGAAATTGCACCAGATCCACCTGATAATGAGAAGCAACATGCAATTTGGGATACAAAAGACAACAAGGCATATGCATTAATAACTGCATCGGTGACAGAAGAGGTAATCAGATATATTGTTTCTTGTAGTACTTCATTCTAAATAAGTTGAAAGAATTGTATGATTCACACTCAGAACTTGAAATTATTCAGTTATTGTTAAAGTTGTTTTAATTTGGAGATGAAGGATAATGATTCTTTGAAGAGTGCCTCTGAAATAAAAGTCATTTTTCATGATATAAAAGCCACTGGAATTAAAGCAGATTTACAACTTATAGCTTTTATAAAATTCCTTCACCCTGTCTATTCAAACTATTTGGAATCTCTCCAAGCTAGTGGGCAAGTAAAATACATTACAATTGATAAACTAGTAAGCAAAATAGAGGAGAGAGAAAAAGCCATTGGGAGGAAAGAGGCTCCACCTAACTCTAATGTAAAAACTTTGTTCCTTGCATAAAAGCATCAAAAGTCTCATGCTGAAACTTCTAGAGGTGATAAAAGTAGTAGTGGTCATTGTAGGAGAAATTATAGAGGCAGGGGGGGAAAAAATAATCAGGGAGACAAAAAACAAAGGAATTTTAATGATAGACCAACTATCAAATGTTTTAGATGTGGTAAAATTGGCCATACTGCTACTAACTGTAAAACCCCTTAGGAGAAAGTCAGTGAAAGGATAGAACAGTTGAATGAAAAGAAAGATCATCCACCACTCGATAAGGGAAAATCATCAGAGTTTGCACATTACATTGCTGCTCACTGTAATTTTAATATTAATGATGTTTTCAACGCTACATTTTCTTCATGGCAAGATAGTTGAATTTTAGATTCAGGAGCCACTTGTCATATGACATTTAGGCGAGATTTTTTTGAAACATTAAGTGATGATATTGATGGTGTTATTTTCTTTGCTGACAAGTCTTGAATTAAACCATATGGAATTGGGTCTATTCGTTTGAAGATACTGAATTTTGCAGATTATGTTCTATAGGATGTACTTTATATTCCACAGTTTCAGCGAAATTTGATGTCTCTTATCCATATTCAGCAGTAGGGGTATTCTATTCATATATTTGATGGCATCATCAAGATAAGAAGAGCATCTGATCATGCAGTTGTTATGTCTAGTGTGGAAGAAGGTACGCTTTTAAAATTAAATGGTACTTTATCTACTCATTCTTGTGAAAATTATGTTCTTTTGGTGCAGCAAAGTGATATCATGTCCCCCAGCTTGTTGTGGCATGCTCGATTTGGTCACATCAATTATGGCAGCATCAGAATTATGAAAAAGCAAGGTATTATAGGTCTTCATACAGTTCCAAGAAAGATTACACCGTGTGATGCTTATATTCTAGGAAAGAATTGTAAACATCCTTTTCATAGTTCTTCTTTCAGATCTACATGAAAATTAGGTCTCATACATTCATATTTACGTGGACCTATGCCTGTTGCAACTACAAATGGAAATAAATATGTGTTGACATTTATTGATGATTACTCGAGAATGTGTTGGGTGTATTTGTTGAAGAATAAGTCACAAGTGTTTGATGTTTTAAAAAAAATTAATTTGATGATTTAAAAATGAAACTCAACAGAATATAGGCATTCTCAGAACTGATAATGGTGGTGAGTACACTTCTCATGTTTTTGAACCATATTTGAAGTACAATGGCATCAAACATTAGACTACCATACCTTATAATCCACAACAGAATGGCGTCGTAGAACATATGAATATAACTTTGCTTAATATGGTTAGATCTATGATGTTCTTTAAGAATGTTAGGTTGATGTTCTAGGGAGAAGCAGTGCTTTGTGCAACTTATATTCACAATCATTGTCCTTCTTCTGTCATCAATAATAAATCTCCTTATGAAATATGGTATAATCATTTTCCTGTTGTTCAACATTTTAGAGTCTTTGGTTTTCTATGCTATGCACTAATTCCTAAACATCAGCGCAACAAGTTGGGTGCTAGGAGTCACAAATGTATTTTTTTGGAATATTCTGCTACTTCCAAAGCTTATAGATTGTATGATGAGGAGAACAAGAAGTTCATTCTTTCCAGAGATGTTATTTTCCTTGAATAAGATAAAATTAATTCCACTATTGATAAGAAAGTAGCTCATTTGCAGAAATTTACATCTAAGAAGTTCTATTTTGAATCTAATAATGTTGTTCAACACACTGAAGGGGAGGTTCCCATTCTGGATAAGTTTGTGGTTCTTCCATCTTTGACTCATGAGAATGTTATTGTTGAAGAAAATTTGGATAATAGTAATGTTTCTGCAGGACCAGAAATTGCTCTTGAAGAGCCTGTTCTTGAGCCTGTTTTTCAAGATGAGCAACCATCACAACCACTTCAGCAACCTTTACGAAGATCTACACATTCTCAAAAATTTCCAAGCAAGTATGACAATTTTGAAACAAGAATGTCTTCCAAATGTGATTTAGGTAATGTTTCTCATGACTGTGAATTCAATCATTGTACAATTAGCGAACCTAATTGTTTTGAAGAAGTTGTTAATTGTGATGAATGGAATAATGCAATGCAAAAGGAATATGATGTACTTATTAAGAATGGTACTTGGAGGCTAGTGGATCCTCTTGCAAGTGTCAAACCCATTGGTTGAAAATGGGTGTATAAGATCAAATACAAAGCAGATGGTTCGCTTGATAAATACAAGGCAAGACTTGTAGCAAAAGGCTACGCTCAGAAGGAAGGCGTTGACTACATAGAGACATTTGCTCCTACAGCAAAATGGGGCACAATTAGAAATTTGTTTTCTCTTGCAGTTCAAAATAGCTGGAAGATACACCATATGGATGTTAAAAAAACCTTTTTGAATGGCTATTTGAAGGAGGATGTTTATATGTTTCAGCCTGAAGGTTTTTCTGTTAAAGGCAAAGAGCAAAAGGTATGCAAATTGGTTAAGGCTTTGTATGGACTGAAACAAGCATCTCGTGCATGGTATGAAAAGTTAACTGAACACCTTCTAAAGTTGAATGGTAAGTTATTTGATCTGGATGACGCTTTTTGTTAATAAAATTGGAAAGTCAGTTGTATATTTGGTTGTGTATGTAGATGATTTGATGATTACAAGAAACAATGATGACTATATAGCATCCATTAAAAGAGAATTATTGAAAGCTTTTGACATGACAGATTTGGGTTTATTACATTATTATTTAGGGATTGAAGTTAATCAGAAACCCAAATATATTTTCATTTCGTAGAAAAAGTATATTGGAAAGCTATTGGACAGATTTGAGATGCAGGATTGTAATCCTGTCACTACTCCTATGGAGCAGAATCTGAAAATTACTTCCAATGAAGGAAGTATGTTTGAAGATCCAACAAAGTACAAGCAACTTGTTGGAAGTTTGAATTTTCTAACTACTACTTGACCTCACATAGCTTTTGTTGTAGGGAAACTTTCCAGGTTCATGCATAAGCTATGTGAAGGTCAGTGGAATGCAGCAAAGTGAGTGCTCACATATTTGAAAGACACTCGAACATATGGCATTAAATATTCTAAATTTTCATATTTCCATCTCAACAGCTATTCAGATTCTGATTTTGATGGAGACAAGGAAAATAGAGTCTCTACTTCTGGTTATTTGATGAGTCTTGGATCAGCAGCCATTAGTTGGAGATCACGCAAGCAATTTGTTCCTACGGATTCTACCACCGAAGCCGAATATGTTGCAGCATCTCAAGCTACAAAAGAAATCATTTGGCTTCACAAAATACTTGAAGACTTTCAAGAGAAACAAAAGGCTTCAACTCCACTACTCGTCGACTACTCTTCTACAATTCAGTTGGCCAAGAATCTCAAGTTTCATGATCGAAGCAAGCATATTAACACCAAATAACACTTGATTCGACATTATGTAGAGGCCAAAGTTATTCATCTGACACATTGTCCTACTTCAGAGCATATCGCAGACATATTTACAAAGCCACTGGGACGTGAAAAGTTTGAAGTTCAATGTTGCAGGTTTTCTTCAAGATTGAGAAGATGGATTTCAATGGACTAAGGCTAGAGTATGCCCTGGAAGGCACCTCAAGCTTTGTTGCATGGAAGGACCACATGGAGGCATTATTGGATGACAATGGGTTGCTAGAATACATCAAGACAGATGTTGCAAAGCCTCGAGCATATGATGCCCATAATCTTTCTTAGTGGAAGAAAGATGTGGCCAAGACGAGGAGAATCATATTTGAGGGATTACATGACCATATTATCTCAAATATCCATGGGAAAGGGACTCCATATGCAATGTGGTAAGCATTGAAAAATTTATTCCAGAACAGTAGTGACCATAGAAAGTTGGCACTCAATGATAAACTTTGAAATGTCAAGATGCAGAAGAATGAGACTATTCTGCAATACTTGAGCAAGTTCACACAATTTCATGATAAACTTGGTCAATTTGATGTTACGGTTGTAGAAGATTATTTGGTAATCCTAGCCCTTCTAGGCCTTCCCAAGAGCTTTCACAACTATCAAGATTTAGTGAATGGGAGGGAAAAAATACCAAATTGGGAGCGCTTATGGTCTGACTAGGTACAGGAGGAAATAAGGCAGAATTCCAGAGCTGGGACCTCATCCAAAGAAGAGGAAGAAGATTTTTCATTAGTCAGAAAAGTAATAAAGGCCAAGGGGAAGAAGTACCAAGGTGAAGCTAATTCCATCCAAGAGGGAAAGAAGAAATACTTATCTAGAATCAAGTGCTTTCATTGTCATGAATTTAGGGACTATGCCACAAAGTGTCCACACAAAAAGGAAAGCAAGAAGGAGCCTGCAGTAGAACACAGTATTAGCAACAAGTGAAGCCTTGGCTTCACAATTTGAGCTTGACTTCACTCTCATCGCATGCATGGCCAACACATTGATGGGGAGCGTGTGGTACCTAGACAACAGTGCCTCGTTCCACATGATAGGGAATAGAGAATTTTTTAGTGACTTGGAGGAGAAAGATCTCTAGATGAACATTGAGTTTAGAGATGAAAGAAGGTAAAATTATACCAGGATCGGTACAATAACTTTTTAGAGGGAGTCGAGATCTCCTCTCAAGCTCAAGGATGTCATGTTCATTCCAGAACTAAAGAAAAATATCATCTTTGTAGCAGTATTGGAAGACCGTGGTTACGATGTGATCTTCAGCAAAGGGAAAGCATTCCTGAGACACGTAGCCTTAGGGAACTTTAAACAGATCAGTGCTCAATTCAATAACTTGTATGCACTTGAGGTAGAAGATGCATGAAAATCCTTGAGGAGTAAGGCAAGGGTTAGATACATGGTGGTTGAGAGGGAGCATGAATTGCCTCTCAAAATGGAGCTACAGAAGCAACCTCAAGAAGTTATGGAGTGACCACAAATGGATAAGCAGAGAGGAGGCAGAGTGGAGACATCCACCAAAGAGGATACCTCCAATAGAGGGAGATTTCGAGCCAAGTGGGAAGAGGGAGCACATGCAACTATACCTCCAAGAGTGAGGTGGAGTGATGTAGATCCTTAGTCCAAGAGTTGTAGAAATTTGTGCAGGGTCCATTGAGGTGTTCTCCTCATATATCATTACCTTACTACAGGAGCCCATAGTATTCAGTATTAGAAGGATTAGTGTTAGTCAGATAGTGTAGAGGAGTGTTGATAGAAGAGTAGGAGTCTCAATAGTAGAGTTAGCAGCAACACAATTTTCCCATTAGATAGTTGTAGACACAGTTGACTCATTTTGTTTTGTGTATGCTTATCAATTGTAGATGTTGTAGTAGAAACAAAAACAGTGAGAAGTATTGCATGCAGTACATTCCACAGGTGCAGGATAAGGGTGGTTAATAATCCCTTTCTTGTTGAGAGGGAGTGTTGAAAATGCAGCAAGAAAGTCTCAATTTTGATTTTTGCCTTAATCAAATTGAGGAAATTCAAAATTCTACATCAGCAAACAAATAGTAGTTAATTGAGGTGACATGGCTCTTGTCACTCAGTTAAGAACATTCAATTTGAGTTAATGAGTTGAAGTTCAGTTTACTTGAGTTGATTCCTAAAAAATAGGAATCTAGCTCAATTAATTCGAGTTAGGGACATGAAGTTTAGTTGTGTGCAGTGGGTTCCTAAATTTTAGGAGCCTAGGTTGAGTTAATTTTAGTTGTAACAATTTAATTCAATTAATTGAGTTATGATCAGTTAAACTAGTTCTTATTGTTGAAGGAACTAGTGGAAGGTTAAGTTGTGGAATTGGAGCTTCAACCACAGTCAGTGACCATCCATATAACTAATCAATCGGCCTAAATTAGCTCATGCAGGTAGAGTATTCGAGTTACCTAGTTGAGATGGAGATTTCAAGGTAGTGTACTATCAGTTGTAGATTATTCCCAAGTGTACGGGTGGTGCATGCAGTAAGAGGAAGTACCTAAAGGAATTGCACAATCTAGATGAGGAAATTTCCTAATTAATAGGGACCTAATTCCTCAAGCAATAGTGTACAGAATTAGGATCTTGGAGGGCTTGAAAATTGGTTAAGTTTTGGCTAGAGTAAGTTAGTCAAGAACAGGGATATACTACACACTTGCAAGGTGTGCTCAGGCTTGAGCAAGCATACGTACTTCATCTCGAATCTCTTATTAATGCAATATAGATAGGAAGGGATTTTGAGCAGTTGCTTTCACCTAGATAAATCTGTGTGCATGTGTGATGTTTATTTTTTCATGTCTATGATTTGTGTTTTAGATTGTGAATTAACTTCCGTAGATCATTAGAGTAGCTTCGAGTCTTGTGATTTAGTAAATTTCATGAGAAATTTCAAATCTACAGATCATGAAACCAAGCAAGCTAATATCGAGTATTTTCCAAGAGTAAATGGGAATATAATTTGGATTAGATCATTATAATATTTATTATCCATTTTTATGCTTTAAGAGTGGAAAAAAAATGGAGGAATAAACTTACAAGCCCATTTTTACTAATGGGTCCCAGTTTGAAGAGTTGAGATATGAAACCACCCGTAGGTAGTTTAATGCATTAAACAATTTTTTTGGATCCAAAAAATATCACTGACACTAGACCCCTTGAAAATATTCTACACTCAAACACCTTTCCAATGGAGCAAGAAAGACATCAAATAGAGTCTGTGTGCAAAACTTACGCCACCTAAAATTTGACCTTATTTTTTCCACCATGATTTGAGAGGATAGCACATCAATTTTGTTTTTCATTGAAAAGGCACTAGCCACGTGGAGACTATCATGAAGACCTTAGAAGGGTAAAACTAGTCACTCTATATGAGAGTTGAAGTAGTCAAATTGAACCCTAGTTGATATCAGGTTGTGCTATAACTAGGCCACAAGGAAAACAGGTTCCATTCTATTCCAATTCATTTTGGTTCCATAATAGAGTGCAGTAGTTGATAATGGAGAGAGAGAGAGAGAGCAGGACAAAGAGAATTTATATTCCATAGTATCCCACAAGCCACATGTTGCAACTAACTCCATAGAGTGTGTCTTCTCCTTTGTATTTGCATTATTTCCGTTCGAAAAAAAGAGAATAGAGTAGCCTCACCTTTCAGCTAGGTTTTCTCCCAAATGGGTTCCCTAGACCATATATTTTGTCAGGCCAGGCAGTAACTCTCCAAAGGCAGAAAAACTAATTCGTCTAATTATTCCATAGGTAGGTTATTGTTATATACATTAGGAGTGATTGTTCAGTTCATCTTCCGATCACTGTTCACATTCCTGATTTATTTATTTACAAATTCCCCAATCATGAAGATTAGGTGTCAACATTCCCCCCCTTAATCTGAAGGGATGTTGGTGAGTCCAAGCATCATTCTGAATCGTTCAAGCTTTCTCTTTCCAAGTGCTTTGGTGAAGATGTCTGCAATTTGCTCATTTGTGGAACAATGACGGAGATGGATTGTTTTGGCCTCAACATGATGTCGAATCAGATGATATTTAGTATTGATATGCTTTGTTCGATCATGGAACTTTGGATTCTTGGCCAACTTTATTGCAGAGGTGTTATCAATCATGAGTGGAGTTGATTGTACTTGTTTTACCTGCAAATCTTCAAGAATTTTCCTGAGCCACACAATTTCTTTCGTTGCTTCAGCTGCTGCCACGTATTCTGCTTCAGTTGTGGAATCTGCTGGAATTGATTGTTTGCGTGATCTCCAGGAGACAACTCCTGATCCAAGACTCATAGCATATCCTGAAGTAGATACCCCAGTTTCTTTGTCTCCATCGAAGTCTAAATCAGAGTATCCAATCAAGCTGAAGTCGTCCACCTGTGTATACTTGATTCCAAGGTCTTGAGTTCCCTTCAAGTACCTTAGAACTCTTTTTGCAGCAGACCAATGTCCCTCACAAGGCTTTTGCATGAACCTGGAGAGGATTCCAACAGTAAATGAAATGTCTGGTCTGGTAGTAATGAGGTAGATGAGACTTCCTACAAGCTATCTATACTTTGTTGCATCCTCAAATTCCTTTCCTTCAATAGATGTGAGCTTTAAGTTTTGTTCCATTGGAGTAGAAAGAGGATTGCACTCTGTCATGCCAAATCTGTTTAACAAATCTCCAATGTATTTCTTTTGAGAAAGAAATATGGATTTTGGATGTTGGGTTACTTCAATGCCAAGATAGTAATGAACATAGCCCAAATCAGTCATTTCAAAACTTTTCCCCCATTCCTTCTTTATGGATGCAATGTAGCTTTCATTGTTCCCTGTCATTAAAAGATCATCTACATATACCACAAGATACACAACTGTTTTGCCAACTTTCTTGACAAATAAATTTGCATCATCAAGATCAAAATGATTGAAGTTGAGTTTTAGAAGATGCTCAGTTAGTTTTTCATACCAGGCTCGCTGTGCTTGTTTGAGGCCATACAAGGACTTCACAAGTTTGCATACTTTATGTTCATGTCCTTTCACAACAAATCCTTCAAGCTAGGACATAAAAACATTCTCTTTTAGATCTCCATTCAAGAATGCATTTTTTACATCCATTTGATGGACTTTCCAACCGTTCTGAGTTGCTAGTGCAAAGAGTGTCCGGATGGTGGCCCATTTTGCTGTGGGGGCAAAAGTTTCCTCATAAGCGACCCCTTTCCTTCTGTGAAAAACCTTTTGCCACAAGCCTAGCTTTGTGCTTGTCAAGTGAGCCATCAGCTTTGTACTTGTTCTTGTAGACCCACTTGCAGCCAATTGGTTTGGTTCCAAATGGAGGATCAACCAGCTTCCAAGTGCCATTCTTTATGAGGGCATCATACTCCTTTTGCATCGCTTCTTTCCATTCATCATGAGAAGCAGCTTCTTTGAAGGAAGTTGGTTCAAAATCTATAGACAAGTTCAATTCACAATCATAAGTAACATCCATATCAACAGGTGAATTAGAGTCATCTACATCACCTCCATTTTGTCGGTTTGAATTTCTGGTTCCTGTTTTTCCAATTTCATCAGAATGAACACTTTCAAGTGTCTTTGTCAACCACTTTGGGGGACCTTTCTGAGATGGTCCAGGTTGCTCTGTTGATTGAGTTGGGACTAAATCAAGATTGAGTCTCCCAATTCTATCAATTACATCACTTAAAGCATCATCTGTTGTTGGAGTTTCATGCAGAGGAGATTGTTCTTCAGAAGAAGATTCCACATGTTGTTCTAGTATAGGAATCTCCCCTTCAAGATGTGGAATCTGATTATCAAACTCTTGAAATGATTTCGTTTTTGTGAATCTATCCAAGCGATCAAGTTGCCGCTCAACAACATTGTCAGATTTGGATGATTCAAGAAAAATTACATCTCTAGATACAACAAACTTTTTATTTACTTCATCATAGAGACGGTATGCTTTGGAGGTGTTTGAATACCCCAGGAAGATACACTTACGACTTCTAGCACCAAGTTTGTTTCTATGTACCTTTGGTATCAAAGCATAATAGGTGGAACCAAAGATCCTGAGATGTTTTACCGAAGGAACATGTCCATACCACAATTCATAAGGAGTCTTGTTTCTTATAGCATTAGATGGACATCTATTATTTATATATGCAGCACATAGAACAGCATCAGCCCAAAACATTATCTTTACATTTTTGAAGAAAAGCATGGATCGTACCATATTCAAGATTGTTCTATTCATTCTTTCTGCTACACCATTCTGTTGGGGATTATAAGGCACAGTTGTTTGATGTTTGATCCCATGTTGGCGAAGATAGTTTTCAAATTCATTTGATGTATATTCTTTTCCATTATCAGTGAGAATAGACCCAATATGAGATTGTGCATCATTTTCAATCCATTTATGAAAATTCTTGAATGTTTGAAAAGCATCATATTTGTTCTTCAATAAATAAACCCAACACATTCTGGTGTAATCATCAATAAATGTCATAATATATTTATTTCCATTTGCAGAAGGAATAGGCATTGGAGCACATAAATCTGAATGAATGAGTTCAAGCTTCCTATGTGCTCTTGAATGTGAATCATGAAAAGACTGTTTGCTATGCTTTCCTAGAATGCAAGCATCACATTGCTTATGTTTCCTAGGAATTGTAGGCAAACCAGCAACACCATTTTTCTTCAATAAGCAGAGACTGTCATAGTTTAAATGTCCAAATTTGGCATGCCATAATAAACTTGATGGAAGTGTACCTTCTTCATGATGAGAAATATATGAGAAATGTTGTGCATGAGCAGAGGTTCCTTGCAGTTTGAGAAGTCTTTCTTCTTCTATTCCCCTCATGACAAGTGAGTGGTCAGATGCTTTTCTTACCTCAAGCTTGCCATCAAACATATGAATGGAGTGACCTTGCTGGCGGATGTGGACCAAGGACAGCAAGTTTCTCTTGAGCTGTGCGAGATATAGAACATGATCCAGAAGAAAGTCTGGAAGACCAGGCAGTTTAAGCCTGATTGTGCCAAGCCCTGATGGCTTGATTTTTGACTGATCTGCAAAGTATACTGCTCCATCAACATTGTCAGTGAAATCTTCAAAAAAATATTTTCTATGAGTCATATGATAGGTTGCTCATGAATCAAGCAACCAATCATTTTTCGAAGAAGCAAGTGAAGCATTAAACAAATATTCATTTACTCCAATGTTACATTGTGCCTCAATATAGTGAGCGGATTCAGGTGCTTTACCTTTGTCTGTATCATCAGTTTTACCTTTCTGTTGGTTTCTTTTCTGCTCAATTTTGTCCCATGGTAGCTTGCATGTAGAAGCATCATGTGATCCATTTCGTTTGTAGCGAATGCAATGCAGATCTGCCTTTTCTCCTTGAGAATGTCTGCCCCCCCTGCCTCTAAAGTATCTTCCTCTTCCTCTTCATCCACCTCTTCCTCTTGTAGAATCTTGAGCATGATGCTTTTCTTTATGAGCAAGGCACATAGTCTCTTCAGAAGATTCAGGAGCTGTCTTCTTTCCAAAGGCTTTCTCTCTTTCAGCAAACTTTTTCACAAGAGAGTTAAAGGTTATATCTTTAAGTTTTCCATTTGCTTGTAAAGACTCAAGATAATTGGAGTAGGTAGGATAGAGTGCCTTGAGAAAAGCAATAAGAGGGATATCCAGCTCAACCTTAGTGGATTTAATATCATGCATTATAGACTTTACTTCAGATGCAAGAGCAAGAGGATCATTATTTTTCAGTTCAAGAGTGAAGAGTTTAATCATGAGTTGAACAACTTCAAGGGCAGAATGTGAGTCATAGAGTTCTTTCAGCTTTTGTAAAGCTTCAAAGGCAGTTGAATATGATGAAATATGGCGACTTACTTCTTCATTTACAGATGCTGCGATTAATGCATAGGCTTTTCTGTTCTTGTTTTCCCAAATGACGAGCTCTTTGTCTGATGTAGGTTGCACTGGGTCATTGTCTCCTTCTCTGACACACACTCCTTTCCACAACTCATTGAAGATGAGGGTGTGTTTTATCATCCGAGACCATTCAGGATAGTTCTCCTTGCCAGTGAGAACTATCCCTACCATAGAGATGATTGAATGCATTCTGTAAAAAATACTTCTGCTGATAAAAAAAAACTTATGCTGATAAAAAACTTCTGTTGATAAAAAACTTCTGCTGATAAAAAACTTTTGCTGATAAAAAAACTTTCTACTGATATATAGTGAAATTGTACCCAAAAGGGCAACAAATTTCAAATTCTTTCTGCACTAAGTTTTCTTCAAATGTCTCCAAAATTTATAAAATATCCTCCCCTTTAATTTTCTTTTAAGCAAGAAAACCATTCAATATATATATATATACTCTGGACCACAGACTTGGACAATATATATATATATACACCCATAGTGCTCAGCGTTAATACCCACAGTGTTTTCCCCGGATGCGCTCAGCTTTAATACACATTCAATACTCGAATATAGTGAGTGGATTCAGCTTTAATTCAACGGCATTAATAATGCAAACGCATTCAAACATTAATAATGCAAAGGCATTCAAACGTTAATACGACTGCGCATTCAATATTCAAAACGATAATACCACTGCGCATTCAATATTCAAACGTTAATACGACTGTGCATTCAATATTCAAAATGATAATACCACTGCGCATTCAATATTCAAATGTTAATACGACTGTGCATTCAATATTCAAAACACTGTGACCTTGCCGTCAGCACTGAGAACTTATTTAAACTTTCAAAACTTGCGTTGCAGCCCACATGGGAAAGAAAGGATTCTGTCCAGTTTTCAGCGGCGTACAAAGAGGCTTCTCAACCAATCCATTTATCAGGGGTTAGAAATGTTTAATCAATCTTTTGTATAATCAAATCAACAATGCAGTCCTCATACCATGTCAGGCCATTCATGGTGCCGCCTCATATTCATGCATCCCGTCTTTGTGTTCTTCTCCGTTCTGGAACTCCCACTTCCACTGGCGATAGCTATGCTCTCTTTCCGGAAAGCCTTCACCAATACATTCGGATACCCTCTTCCTCAATTCCTCTTTCTCGGCTCCAGGAAAAAAAACCTAGCATTCAGAGCGACAGTAGTGCTAAAAGTTTAAAAATGATGTACCTTGATTATGATGCCTCTGGTTGAAATTACCATAGAATAGCGTTCACATATCATGCAGGTCGAACAGGGCAATGAAATGACGGTTTTTACAGCAAAGTAGAATGGTTTGGGCAAATGAAGAGGCACTTTTCATAGCAAAGGTAAATGTTACTGGAGATCTTGAGATCCCAATACCATACGCCTTCAGCGTACAGCAACTCGGTCACGTGAGAGCGAAATGAGCTTGGATAGGTCTACATAGAGGCACCAACGCATCTCTGGGCATGTCAGGCCATGGACAGAGGCAGAGCAGCGCTCAGAACAGAGGCAGTGGCAGACTATTTCAAGACAGAGGCAGAGCAACGCTCAGGACAGAGGCAGTGGCAAAAATGAAGGGAGTTACAACTATTTTTAGAACTGGCTCTGATACCATGTCAGGCCAGGCAGTAACTCTCCAAAGGCAGAAAAACCGATTCGTCTGATTATTCCATAGGTAGGTTATTGTTATATACATTAGGAGTGATTGTTCAGTTCATCTTCCGATGACTGTTCTCATTCCTGATTTATTTATTTACAAATTCCCCAATCATGAAGATTAGGTGTCAACATATTTATATTCATTGTAATTGGTGTGTGTTTTTATTTCATTGTTCGCTAATTTGTGCATTTTATCTCTTGAATGCATAAATATCAAAATTAGTAAAACATATCTAGAATATAAAGGAATTAACCTTTCATAGTATAGATCTTGATTTATATTGATAGATTTGTTGTGATAAACTATCTAGTGGAATATCAATGGTAGTTTACAAATAAACATGAGGAAAAGACCACTCCATACTAGAAGAGAATGATAGGAGCCTGTGCACGAGGGGTGGCAAGACATGCCTTCCTCAATCATTACATAAGGTGATGATCATAAAATATCAAAAGAATATTTAAAATGATAAGATTTAATGTAATATATATATATATATATATATATATATATATATATATATATATATATATATATATATATATATATATAACATTAATTAGTATTGTTTTAATGAAAAATCAGCTCATCTTCACCCTAGATCATAATAAGATCAAATAAATATATACTTTTTTATCTTAAAATATAATTTAAAAATAAAATTAACAAAAATATTATTTTTAAAAGGAATCAATAAAGTTAATGAAATATTTTGATATAAATTTTAAAAACAAAAGTTATAATTATCATAATAAAATTTATAAATTGAAATATATTTTCCGGGTCCATCACATAAATATTTATATTGTCGACGTTTCAAACCAATTAATGTGGTTCATCTTCAGGATGAATATATGAACGTTATGAATAAAAAAAAAATATATATATATATATATATATATATATATTACTTATCATGTAAATAATAATAATATTGATTAATGATTGATTAACTAATAATTAGTAGTGAAGAGGCATGTCTCTATACACATGTTTGTTCATAAAAGGGTAGCTGCCTAGCTCTATATACGGGACCCTCTGTTGTAATCAAATAATCTCACATCAATTCTTATATATATATATATATATATATATATATATATATATATATATATATATATATATATATATATATATATATATATATCTTCGTGTACCGAGTGTTCTGAAGATTGTTGCAGAGTATGAACTTTGTTCATTACATTGGTATCAGAGTTGTTCGATCCTCTAGCCACTCAACCGCTGCACAGAGCTAGTCTGATTCTTTGACCATTGATTTTTGTCAACTTCGTTGTCATCACAATTCAAATGTTTCGCTACCAAGTTTTCGGAGATTCTTCGTTATGTCATTAGGCCTTTGGCCATTTAAAAATAAAATAATTTAGGAAAAAAAAACAAAAATTATCATATTAACATAGTCAAAATAAATATTTTTAAAAAGAAAGAAAATATAATAACCAAAAAATATTTAAAATATTATTTATTTAAAAAAAAGAGTTAATATATAAAGCGAAAATAAAAGTATAAAAAATACATAATATCATTTATTTATTTTGAAATTATATATAAAATAAAATAGAAAAAAAATATTTAAAAAAAAAAATAGAAAAAAAAAATAAGCCAAAGAAAAGTATTATATATATGTTATAAAAAAAGTCAAAATATATCAAAAACAGGAAAGCAAAATGGAAATGATAGTCATCACCCAACAAGCACACAACCACAACACGAAAGACTTCTACAATAGCCATCGAACAAGTCGCCCACTTTCCGTCATCGGCTACACCTATCGCCTTCTCCATTCGCAGGAACCCACTCCATCACTGCCATCGGGTCGTTGCACTACCACTGCAAACTTCAACAAAACCCCCATGACAAATTTAAAAAAAAAAGGAGCAATTGTCTTATCTGAGCCCCCACCCCACCGACAACTACCATTCCTAGCAGTGCCTACAGCCTTTCAAGCTAGCCTTGATAGTCCACTACCATCTGGATGTCATTGGCAGTACCCCTTTTCCAAGGATAATTTTAGGGGCGAATGTTCGCCCTTTGGCGAAATTAAGGGGTTTTAAATTTTTAGTGGGCGAATATTTTGTATCATAGTACATTTTTACAAATCACCTCAAATAGCCCACCTTATTTTAAGGGAGAGGGTAAAAAAGGTAAATTTAGCACTTGAAATTAGGACTTACAACCTTCCATTCGCCCATTTTCAAGAATAGGTTTTATTTAAGTGAATCCATTCGCCCATTTTCAAGAATAGGTTTTATTTAAGTGAATCCTATGGGCCGAATACCATATTTATAAAAGAGGTATGGTAAATTAATAAAAATATAAATAAATGAGAGGTATGGTAAATAAATAAAACATTTTTTATATTTACTCCATAAGTCACCTTATATACATGTAAGGGTGTAAACAAATAAAAATATAAGTAAAGTGGAGGTATGGTAAATAAATAAAACGTCCTTTTATACTTACTCAAAAGGTATGGTAAATCAATAAAAATATAAATAAACTAGACGTATCGTAAAAAAATAAAACCTCTTTTTATATTTAGTCCATAACCCTCGTTCTATTTATGAAGGCTCAAGAAAGAGGTTTTATTTAAGTGAATCCTATGGGCCAAATACCATATTTGTAAAAGAGGTATGGTAAATTAATAAAAATATAAATAAACGAGAGGTATGGTAAACAAATAAAACATTTTTTTTATATTTACTCCATAAGTCACCTTATATTTACGAACACTCAAAAAATGGGTTATATTTAGGTGAAACCTATGGCCAAAATACTATGGGACAAATACCATGGACTAGATTGTTATTAATACCATGCAAAAAACGATTATTAGCCCTAATATTAGAATTAATAAAAATAAAAATGGCACATGGTATTGACCCATGGTATTCACCAAAATGGCACATGGTATTGACCCATGGTATTCACCTGGAATGTAGCCTATTTAAATGGGGGAATTAAACCAACATGTAGCCTATGCTAAGATTCACTAGGACTTTACAAAGTTTTATTATTTAGTGAAAGACTCGCCAAGATCTTACAAGATTTTATAATTGAGTAAAATATTCGCCATGCCTGGTGAGAGATTCGCCCAAAAATTATATATACATATTATATTATTGATAAAATCGCCTTCCATTTTTCCTATATACCATGGAGATTCGCCCATTTATTATATTTATAAATTTAGGGGGGGTTCTTAAAATTTTCCCTACCCCTTTCACTTTGCATCATTAACCTTGCACATAGTCATTGGGGCACCCACGACACCATTCAAGCTATCATCTATCTTCCTTCGTACATAAGAGTCGCCTCACCAGTCCCCATCTTACCTCGGATCATCATAAGCCTTCCCTTCATGCAGCGACCGTCGTTGTTGCTACTACTATGTTCTAGTCATCACATCACAACTCACTTATTGTTGTTAACAACACTAAGAGGGTTGATAAAATTTTTACGTGAAACAACATGGCTTTTGCTACAGATTAGGACAGGGATTTCTATTATTAATATTATTGAAATTTAAAAGGTTACAATTAAACATAAAGACCCTTATTATTAGATTGTTGAAGAGGGAATATTATAATTGTTGAAGGGAATCAACCTAGAAATGTATTCAAGTTACATTAACCATATTGAAGTGAAGTTTTGACCAACTAAACATTTAAAGAAGTTATAAAGTAAAGTGTAGAATTAAATATTTAAGAAAAAAGGAAAATTTAACCTAATAATAATAATAATAGTCAAAGGAACTTAGCTCAAGTGGCATGGTTCACAATTTGTGTCCCAAGTAGCCTCGGTTCGAGTCTTTGGAGACATGTTGTCCCATGTGGCATTACGAAATAGCTCTACTGATGGTGGAATAATGGCAGTGGTTTCTACGAAGTTACCGATTGTGCCTAGTGGAATGTATTCATTACTATTAAAAAAATAAAAAAATAAATAATAATAATAATTCCAAAATTCGTTGATACATATAAACTCCTTAATCAAAATATCGTTTGTATCAATGAATGCAAAATGGAGTCTAATTCAGAATTGAAGGAAGGAATATTTATAGAAACCCCACTCAGCTATGCTCTAGTGCTAATTAGAATTAAGGGAACTCTTGTAGGAAAAAATGTTATTACTTCTATCTCTTTTTCCGAAGAAAAAAATTATATAAACCCTGAACTCGCAAACCAATTGGTGATTCCTGAGTGAAATATAATCGAAAAAAGTAATCTGTTGGGATAAAAAATAGGGTGACATAAACAATTTACAATTAAACATTAGGGATTATACATTTATGTCGCAATTCTGAGTTCGATCCCTATGGAGTCATCAAGGTGACGTGATTTGTGTTCACCCTGATTGGAATCACTAGGGTCTTTCATCCTAAATATAAAAAAAGGTTTTTGACATTTTCCTACAGGAAAAAAAATAACACTACAAGACATTACATTAAATTTAAATTCAGTAACAGTAGAAGACATATAAAATATCTCAAAAGTAATTTTTCAAGAAAGTAAAAAAGAAATACAAAATATGCAAAAGGAAGTTGATAAAATTACCACTGACAAAAATGAAGAAGATTATCAGCTTAAAGACCATAGTGAAAAATTACTAACTCAAATTAAGAAGCTTAAGAAGGATAAGAAGTCGTCAGAAAACAAGGTAAAACACCTTATGGAAAAAGAAGCATCAAAATCTTTAAATGTAGAAATTCAAGTTGAAGAGAAATGAATGAACACCGATCCAATGGAGATCACAGCTCAAGAAGAAGACAAACTAGTTGAAAGAAAAACATACTCAAATATTGCAGTTCAGATGATGAAAAATCCAAATGAAGATTTTGTAACCAACTCAACAACATCAATATTTGAAGTAAATCAAGAAGTTGTCACATGCATGATAAGGGAAAATCAAACCACAAGAACTCCTTATCGACATTTGAATCACAAGAGGATACAACTCAATAGATTTTCATATTTGTATCATTCAAATAAGAAATAACAAACTTATGTTTCAAAAAATACTGAAGTTTGCACAATTTAGTCTGGTGATAACAATTCATTACAAATTTCCAGTAATCGAAAGATTCCACAAAAGATTGATTTATGATGGTTAGATACTTTCTAAGTGCAACAATTTTGTTTATCACTTAGAGGATCTTATCATCATGTATCAACAAAGATGACAATTCGAAGAACTCTGAAAGATATGAAAAGATTAAAAGACAAAGAAACATATGACACTCCTTGTCAAGCAATAGCTTTGAAGACAAAACTTTTTTAGGAAAAAGACAATATTATGAATAATATATATATATATATATATATATATATATATATATATATATATAAAAAGTAAATAATAATAATAATGATTAATGATTAATTAACTAATAATTAGTAATGAAGAGGCATGTCTCTATGGACATGACCATTCATGAAAGGGTACCTACTTAGTTATATATATGGGAGCCTCAGTTGTAACCAAATCATCTCATATCAATTCTTATATATATAATGGATGTCTTCGTGTACAAAGTATTTTGAATATTGTTGCATACTATGAACTTTGTTCATTACAATGAATTACATTAATTAATTCGAAACTTGAATAATATACATATTTATGTAATGGATCCGGAAAATATATTTCGAATTAAATAAAAATAATAATTTTTAAATAAATATAATGAATGAGAAAGGTGAAATGGTCTTATCATTCGAAATAAAAGAAATATAGAATATGCATTAAATATAAAATGGATAAAAAAAATAAAATGTTTTAATTTTTATTTCAAAATTTAAAGAACATTGTAACAATTTTGGTGTTTGTCTTGGTTTGTTATTAAGAAAATTATATTTTTTAAAGAATTTTAAAATTTAGAAAAAATAAATTTATATAATCTTAAATTAAATTCTAGTTTAAAAGACAAAACACAAAATAAAGAATGCCCAAAAAAAACATGACAACTTGAAAGAATCTGAAGTGTCGAGAGCAATTGGCTCCTCGTGACTATCAAAAAATATCATGATCCCAGGAATGTCCAAATAAACTTTTAATAAACCAACATTGTGTCCAAACTCTTCATAATAATTTATAGCTCATCTAACAAACTCCTATCCTCTTAACCTCATTTTGATCATCTAACAAACTCATCTCCTTCTTGACTTCATTTGGATCACACAAGATTCAAACAGAACAAACTCCTCTCCTCCTTAACTTCATTTTCATCCCACAAAATTCAAATAGAGAGAATATCAACAATGTTTTTATAATTCTAAATTAAATAATTTTTATAATTTTATCTTAAAAAGATGTAAAACATAATTTTATAATTTTCAAATAATTAAAATATATATATATATATATATATATATATATATATATATATATATATATATATATATAACGTATAGAATATTATAAGTGTTTTTTATACTTGTTTAAAGAAGAGAAGAGATACCTTTAATAATATAAGTGAAATGTTTTTTACAGAGAAAAATAGTTAAAATATTAATAATGTATAATAAAAATAAGTTGTTTTTCTATCGTATATATAAAGTAGCATGCGGAAAGAAATGTGTTTTTTCGAGGATAAATATAAAAATATTTAATAAAATTAAAATATAAATTATAAATTATATTGGTTAATTAATCTTTTGGGATTGTTATTGTATTATTGTATATTGTATAATATGTAATTAGTTTTACATTTTGTTTTTATGGTTAATAAGTTACCGAGATACAACTGTCTTGTACCTAGATTGCACATGTATAAATAAGTAATTTTATCATTAATATGATGCTTTTTCATTGTGCTCTTTCATTGTGGAGTTTATTTGGGCTTGTATAGTGGTATCAGAGCCCTGGTTGAGTTGTTCATAAACTCCATGTATTTGAAGTCTATGGCGTAAAGGAGATGTGGAGCATGAAGACTGTGAAGATTGGAGACACAGAGCGTGAAGACTGTGAAGATAGAGTGAAGCAGAAGGTTAATCCAGTGGAACAATGTAGTGGGATGCCCAAACTATTGACTCTCTGTAAGTTTCATATCTTTCAGTCATAATGAAAGACGATTGGAGAAATTGAGTGGCATAATTTTTTTTACATATCCTTGGAATTTAGAATACAAATTTCCAACACTAAGTCAAACGAGAGGCTTTATTTTCATTTACTACATTAAACGAGAGTTTACTTACAGTGAAATTTATGAAATATATTATTTACATTTATGGCAGTAAACAAGAGTTTAATCATAGTTAAAAAAATTAAGGATAGCATTTACATTTACCGTAGTAAATAGGAGTTTAACGATAATAAATTTTTTGAAGGATAGTATTTATATTTACTGCAGCAAATAAATTTCATAAAAATTTTAATTGAAGAGTGGTCAATTTTTTGGCATGGATGTATATTTTTGGTGGTTTGAATTAAATTTTTAATTAAAGAGTGGTCAATTTTCTAGTGATTTGAAATACATATTTTTTTAAGAGGCCAATGGTAAAATAAAATTTATTTTTGGACATTAACAAGATTTGAACCTAGCTCTTTGCTAGGCTATTTTTGAAACTTACCATTAAACCACACAACCAAATTTGTTAAAACAAGAGGAGAAACGAATTTATATCTTGTTAGAAGTATTGCATATATTTTGAATTTGACAGGATTTGAAGAATATTTGGCTACATAACAATTGACTTCATTAGATTCCACAGTTGGAGTTGTTCTTAATGGAAAGGAAAATTATCAAGAGTGGTTTAGAAAGCTTAAAAGTGCTCTTGTTTTTAACGATTTGTGGGAAGTTTGTCAAGGCAAGAATGATAGTGATGGAAAAAAAATTGCACCAGATCCACCTGATAATGAGAAGCAACGTACAATTTGGGATACAAAAGACAACAAGGCATATGCATTAATAACTGCATCGATGACAGAAGAGGTAATTAGATATATTGCTTCTTGTAGTACTTCATTTGAAGCATTAAATAAGTTGAAAGAATTGTATGATTCACACTCAGAACTCGAAATTATTCAATTATTGTTAAAGTTGTTTTAATTTGGAGATGAAGGATAATGATCCTTTGAAGAGTGCCTTTGAAACAAAAGTCATTTTTCATGATATAGAAGCCACTGGAATTAAAGCAGATTTACAACTTATAGCTTTTATAAAATTCCTTCACCCTGTGTATTCAAACTATTTGGAATCTCTCCAATCTAGTGGGCAGGTAAAAGACATTACATTTGATAAACTAGTAAGCAAAATAGCGGAGAGAGAAAAAGCCTTTGGGAAGAAAGAGGCTCCACCTAACTCTAATGTAAAAACTTTGTGCCTTGCATAAATGATCAAAATTTTCATGCTGAAACTTCTAGAGGTGATAATAGTAGTAGTGGTCATGGTAGGAGAAATTATAGAGGCAGGGGGGCAAAAATAATCAGGGAGACAGACAACAAAGGAATTTTAATGATAGACCAGCTATCAAATGTTTTAGATGTGGTAAAATTGACCATACTGCTACTATATAAAATCCCTTGGGAGAAAGTCAGTGAAAGGGGAGAAAAGTTGAACGAAAAGAAAGACCGACCACCACTCGATAAGGGAAAATCATCAGAGTTTACACATTACATTATTGCTCACTGTAATTTTAATATTAATGATGTTTTCAACACTACATTTTCTTCATGGCGAGATAGTTGGATTTTAGATTCAGGAGCCACTTGTCATATGACATTTAGGCGAGAATTTTTTGAAACATTCAGTGATGATATTGATGGTGTTATTTACTTTGCTGACAAGTCTCAAATTAAACCATATGGAATTGGGTCTATTCGTTTGAAGATACCGAATTTTGCAGATTATGTTCTACAGGATGTACTTTATATTCCACAGTTTCAACAAAATTTGATGTCTCTTATCCATATTCGGTAGTAGGGGCATTCTATTCATATATTTGATGGCATCATCGAGATAAGAAGAGCATCTGATCATGCAATTGTTATGACTGGTGTGGAAGAAGGTACGCTTTTAAAATTAAATGGTACTTCATCTACTAATTCTCATGAAAATTATGTTCTTTTGGCACAGCAAAGTGATATCATGTCTCCCAACTTATTGTGGCATGCTCGATTTGGTCACATCAATTATGGCAACATCAAAATTATGAAAAAGCAAGGTATTAAAGGTCTTCCTACAGTTCCAAGAAAGATTACACCTTGTGATGCTTGTATTCTAGGAAAGCATTGTAAACAACCTTTTCATAGTTCTTCTTTCAAATCTACATGAAAATTAGGTCTCATACATTCAGATTTATGTGGACCTATGCTTGTTGCAACTGCAAATGGAAATAAATATGTGTTGACATTTATTGATGATTACTCGAGAATGTGTTGGGTGTATTTGTTGAAGAATAAGTCACAAGTGTTTGATGTTTTAAAAAAATTTCATTTGATGATTAAAAATGAAACTCAACAGAATATAGGCATTCTCAGAACTGATAATGGTGGCGAGTACACTTCTCATGTTTTTGAACAATATTTGAAGGACAATGGAATCAAACATCAGACTACCATACCTTATAATCCACAACAGAATGGCGTCGTAGAACATATGAATAGAACTTTGCTTAATATGGTTAGATCTATGATGTTCTTTAAGAATGTTAAGTTGATGTTTTGGGGAGAAGCGGTGCTTTGTGCAGCTTATATTCGCAATCGTTGTCCTTCTTCTGTCATCAATAATAAATCTCCTTATGAAATATGGTATAATAATTTTCCTGTTGTTCAACATTTTAGAGTCTTTGGTTCTCTATGCTATGCACTAATTCCTAAACATCAGCGCAACAAGTTGGGTGCTAGGAGTCGCAAATGTATTTTTTTGGGATATTCTGCTACTTCCAAAGCTTATATATTGTATGATGAGGAGAACAAGAAGTTCATTCTTTCCAGAGATGTTATTTTCCTTGAATCAGATAAAATTAATTCCACAGTTGATAAAAAACTAGCTCATTTGCATAAATTTGCATCTAAAAAGTTCTATTTTGAATCTGATAATGTTGTTCCACACACTGAAGGGGTGGTTCCCATTCTGGATAATTCTGTGGTTCTTCCATCTTTGACTCATGAGAATGTTATTGCTGAAGAAAATTTGGATAATAGTAATGTTTCTGCAGGACCAGAAATTGCTCTTGAAGAGCCTGTTCTTGAGCCTGTTTTTCAAGATGAGCAACCATCACAACCACTTCAGCAACCTTTACGAAGATCTACACATTCTCAAAAAGTTCCAAGCAAGTATGACAATTTTGAAACAAGAATGTCTTCTAAAGGTGATTTAGGTAATGTTTCTCATGACTGTGAATTCAATCATTGTACAATTAGCGAACCTAATTGTTTTGAAGAATTTGTTAATTGTGATGAATGGAATAATGCAATGCAAAAGGAATATGATGCACTTATTAAGAATGGTACTTGGAGGCTAGTGGATCCTCTTGCAAGTGTCAAACCCATTGGTTGCAAATGGGCGTATAAGATCAAATACAAAGCATATGGTTTGCTTGATAAATACAAGGCAAGACTTGTAGCAAAAGGAGAAACCCAAATATATTTTCATTTCACAGAAAAAGTATATTGGAAAGCTATTGGACAAATTTGAGATGCAGGATTGTAATCCTGTCGCTACTCCTATGGAGCAGAATCTGAAAATTACTTCCATTGAAGGAAGTATGTTTGAATATCCAACAAAGTACAAGCAACTTGTTGGAAGTTTGAATTTTCTAACTACTACTTGACCTCACATAGATTTTGTTGTAGGGAAACTTTCCAGGTTCATGCATAAGCTATGTGAAGGTCATTGGAATGCAGCAAAGTGAGTGCTCACGTATTTGAAAGACACTCAAACATATGGCATCAAATATTCTAAAGTTGCAGATTTCCATCTCAACAGCTATTCAGATTCTGATTTTGATGGAGACAAGGAGAATGGAGTCTCTACTTCTGGTTATTTGACGAGTCTTGGATCAGCAACCATTAGTTGGAGATCACGCAAGCAATTTGTTCCTATGGATTCTACCACCAAAGCCGAATATGTTGCAGCATCTCAAGCTACAAAAGAAATCATTTGGCTTCACAAAATACTTGAAGACTTGCAGGAGAAACAAAAGGCTTCAACTCCACTACTCGTCGGCTACTCTTCTACAATTCAGTTGGCCAAGAATCTCAAGTTTCATGATCGAAGCAAGCATATTAACACCAAATATCACTTGATTCGACATTATGTAGAGGCCAAAGTTATTCATCTGACACATTGTCCTACTTCAGAGCATATCGCAGACATATTTACAAAGCCACTGGGATGTGAAAAGTTTGAAAAGTTCATAATATTACTCAGCATGTTAGATGTCCCTTCAGATTAAGGGAGGAATGTTAATTAATCCTAAGCTAGCTTTAAATTCTAGCCGAAACCACCTAAGGCTCAATCGGGGGTGGCATAAAGACACAAGGACCTGGTTAAACTATTGGGAGATCAACGAGAATGATGCATTGCAAAACATAAATAACATTAAAGACATTGTTACTTCTAAGTTCAAAGAAAACATGTGGTGTGAGAAAGATTTAGCAGCTAAAAGAAAATTAAGTTATTATAAGAAGGTCATCAACCCCACCCTAGAAGATCAAAAGTATCTCTCTATTTTAACTAGCTCAAAGAAGAAAATTAATATAGCAAATATTAAAACGAATTCTCATGAGCTCCATAGTGAAACAAGTCATTGGGCAGTTCCTAAGACGCCATGGATGGAAAGGATCTGCCATATATGTGAGAATAGGAACATCGAGGATGAAAACCACTTCCTCTTAGAGTGCCCCGCGTACAACCACATTAGATCTTAGTTTCACAATCTTTGTTACAATACCGACCTTCCTAGCCTTTTACAATGTCAAAATTATAGTGAGCTCGGGAGACTTCTCTCCAAGCTTTTTGAGCATAGGAATAAAATCTTAAATCAAAATAAATAATTTGTTTCTTTAGTTCCGATAAACCAATGTTTGGTCTTAGCGGACGTTAACCACCACCACCACCATCATCATCATCATATTGCATAATATGTAATTAGTTTTACATTCCGTTTTTACAGTTATGAGACACAACTGTTGCCAAGACACTGTCTGGAAGTTTATTTGAGCTTGTACAATATTATTGTGATTAATAACAAAATCATAACCATTTGAAAAAGATATATCTATTTTTATATATAATTGATCTAACATAATAAAACAAGAATTTTACATCTTCAATTACATGTATTAAAAAAATGCATTTTCATATTATATATATTAAAAAAAATAACTTTCCCCATAAATTAATATGCATTCTCTTAATACATCAAAGTTTTTTCAACGCCATTCTTTTTTACCAATCTAATTATTGACATTTAATCATTATATTCTTGGATTTGCTCTCAAGCTACAGTGTTTAATAATGAAAACATTCAAATAATATTACATAACAGTAGCAATATAATTGTATGCTTTATATAATTGATCTAAAATAATAAAACAAGAATTTTACATCTTCAATTACATGTATTAAAAAATGCATTTTCATATTATATATATTAAAAATAATAACTTCCACCATACATTAATATGCATTCATCTTAATACATCAAAGTTTTTTCAACGCCATTCTTTTTTACCAATCTACTTATTGACATTTAATCATTATATTCTTGGATTTGCTCTCAAGCTACAGTGTTTAATAATGAAAGCATTCAAATAATATTACATAACAGTAGCAATATAATTGTATGCTCTATGTCACCAATGTACAGCAGCTGATTGCTAAGAACAAAAGTACTACATCAGCTGCTAAGAACAAAAGTACTACAATAATAATACATAAGAGAAACAATATGATTCCGATTATGTAAAACAGATTGATTTATGCTTTATATGCTTTACATTTTAATTGCAACGATGTGTTAAATGTGTAACGTTCAATAAATTAAAAATTAAAACAAAACAAAACTAATGACCCACAAAATTCCTCAATGAATCCACCTTATGCTCAAGCAAATGGAATTTTAAAATCCTCTATATCATACTTTTAAATTCCTTAAGCTGAAAAAGATCATTAATAATTTATCTGCATACTATAATGTGAGAAAAAAATTTCAATCCTCTATGATCGAATTTTAACATCTCTTTGAAAAATGATTTCACGTAATATCGATGCCAGCTGATTAATAATTTGAGTTATATACAGTAGGGAATAAACAAATACAGTGACTGCTAGACTAATAACGTGGTCACAATTTAAGCACGCACCTAGTTGATTAATAATTTATCAGCATCCCATAATGGAGTATACTATAAGAAAATGCAATCATTACTAGACTCACAACGCGGTCATAATTTATGCATGTCACTGAAAACTCATAAAACAGTTTCTCGTGCATATCAGATCATAGAGTTTGTTTCCTGCTTCTCCCTCTATCAATTTAGAGAAAAAAGTGGCTTGTCGTTCTATCAGGTAGACTATAAAATGAATTCACCACAGCCATTTAGAAAATTTGATATACTATAAAATGAATTCACCACAACCATTGAGAAAATTTTACTGGCTGTTATCACTAAAATAAAAGAAAGGAAAAATGGCTTATGCAAATGCCCTAGTTAACCAACATCAGCACATGTCCTCGCAAGATTGAAAGGGTGAGCTTACACCTCAGCCCAGCAACCAAGAAATTTTTTTAATGGCCGTTATAAAAAAAAAAAGAGTAGCTCATGCAAATGTGCCATTTATGCTGAACAAATATCAACGCTTGTACCTGCAAAATTGAAAGAGTGACTTTGCACCATTTAACTAATAAATAATCTGTCAAAGTTAATCAATTTCATTTGGGTAGCTGATTGGTTTGATTAATAACCTTGGTAAACCTTTACTGACTTGATTTTTGATATTTTATGAGAGTAACTGATTATTGAAAGAGTTATTTGACCATTTAAGTAATAAATGATCTGTCAAAGTTTATCAAATTAAGCAATTACATTTGGGTTGTCACCATTTACTTGACTTGATTTTCCATATTTTAACGAGTGTAGCTGATTTTGGAAGTGTGAATTTGCACTATTTAACTAATAAATGATCTGTCAGAGATAATCAATTACATTTGGGTAGCGGATTAGTTTGAGTAATTGATTAATAACTTTAGTAAACTTTTGCTTGGCTTAATTTTTCGATTTTTTAATGAGAATGGCTGGTTAATAACATTATGAATCTTTTACTTGATTTTTTAATACGATATTTGATATTTTAGAATAATCTCTAGTGCATTTTTTTAGTGATGGCAATGTCAATGTATAATGCTTGGTTTCTATGTTTTCCAAGAAGTAATCATCCTGAAAGCAATCATCCTAAGAGCGGTTGCAGTATACTAACGTGAGCTGCAATCTTCATTATTTGCTTCTGCATGTTTTTCAAAGAAAATCATTGCATTATTTGCTTATGCATGTTTTTCAAAGAAAATCATTGCAGTGGCAGCAACAAAAGGTAGGTTGCTTTTGGGTTTGACAAAATCAGGCGGCCTGATCTATGCGATAAGACAGATAGCCTTCATTGTGGACAACGGATAGCTTTCATGATGAGCAAAATGTCATTGGGAACAGAATCCTTTTGCTACCACTTAAGTGGAATGCATTCGATTACGTTTCCCATCAATATATGGCAGTGATGATGCCCTTCTTACCCAATAATGTGGTGGTGTAGTGAATGGGTCTGAGGCACAGTTTGATTTAATGGTTAATGGTTTCACCAAACAGGCAAAGATGTTTTTCACACTCACATACATACATATACACATTATATATATGATGTTTTTCGCACTCACATACATATATAGACATATATGTATATACACATTATATATGTAATTTGATTTAATGGTTTTACCTCAGAGCGAAAGATGTTTTTCACTCTTCGTGTCTATGTATATATAGATATGATTCGAGATAATTCACCTGAAAAGAAGAGGAGATGTATTTTCAAGTTCGTGGGTGTTTAGTTCAGTTACATGGTGTAGTGAATGGGTCTGAGGCACAGTTTGATTTAATGGTGAATGGTTTCACCAAACAGGCAAAGATGTTTTTCGCACTCACATACATACATATACACATTATATATATGATGTTTTTCGCACTCACATACATATATACACATTATATATGTAATTTGATTTAATGGTTTTACCTCAGAGGCGAAAGATGTTTTTCACTCTTCGTGTCTATGTATATATACATATGATTCGAGATAATTCACCTGAAAAGAAGAGGAGATGTATTTTCAAGTTCGTGGGTGTTTTGTTCACTTACACACCAGAAGTGTCTTCATCACTGATTCGACTCCCAATTATAGTTGTAGCGTCTTCATCACTGATCCCACTGCCAATTATAGTTAAATGTTTATGTTTCAGAGAAAATATTGGTGAACAATCCAATCTCACACAACACAGTATACCTTATGCAGTGTTATGTTTGCAAATCCAGTCACAGAAGCCAATACAAGTATTCTAGGTTTGGTGTGATATCCAAGTACTAAACTCACTTCTATTTCATCACCATAGCTAGGGTTTACTGTCATGTAAAACAAGATAAGCAATCCAGATTGAATTTGCGACATGGTACTTAAATCGGACAGCAAAATTCAAATTAATAAACAAGCTGATACAGTACTAGCGCATTAAACGAAGCGAGAAGCCATGATAGAATTTGCAGTCATAAGAGAGCGTGGAGCGCCATTTAATTGCAATCGAAATTTTGCACACTAAATGAAGCCATGGAAATATTTTTTTGTCTACGAAGCATGAACTTCTCTTAAACAAAACAAAAAAATCTGCAGACTATGCAGCTATTGATGTGATGATGGTGGTGGATAAAACTAAAAGCTTAAAACCTAGTTTGTGAAGCAGCCCATTCTGTGGAAACCTAAAAAAGAAAAAATAGAGAGTAAGCAAACCATAACATCTCTGTTAGGAATGATTTGTATACATAATTATATTAGTGCTGTGCTGACCTTGTAGAATTTTCGTTTGGGTGGTCACTGCTGGGCTCCGTTTTCTGGGTGCTACAAAATTCATGGCGATGAAGGTCAATAAGGGGGTGGTCGACCCGGCGCCCAGGCCGCGTATGCATCAGACGGTATCTGGCAGTTTAGTAAATTGGGCGGCACGTTGTACATGGGGGGCATACTGGAAGGATCGGTCATCTGTTGCTGCTGCTGCTGCTGCTGGTGGCCGGCGATGGGAGACATCATTCCGCCGGGTTGCTGAATCTGCAGCGGCGGCGCTTCTTCGTCATCGAGGGGGAGCCGCTCGTAAGTGGCGTTCATGAAGGAAGCGGCCATGATGACCACGGGACCCGACGCCACCAGAGCTCCGACCACGCTGCCCCCCACCACTTGGCCTTGACCTCCGGCCAAATAGATGGTCAACCCGGTTGCTCCCGGCGGTGCAGGAGGCGGCAGAAATGAACCGGAGAGGGATAGAATTTCGAAACGCCCATGGAGGGTCACAATTGCACCTGGTGCAGCCGGTTGCCGGAGCGTGACGTTGGTCACCATACCGGTGCCGCTGAGAATGCAGACTCCCCGTTGCCTCCGCCGCGCGAAAGTGGCAACGCTCTCGCCAACATCGCACCCGTTGGCGATCTCCATCACGTGTGCTCTCAGAGCGTTGCCGCTGTCCCTGGTTATGATAATCGGAGGCTTCGGCTTGTTCTTGGATCCCGGTGGCCTCCCTCTCGGTTTTCTCATGCCGCCCGGGTCGCCTTCATCGCCTGCCTCCGGTGACAACCCTGACTTCCCGTTGTGATCCCGTTCGCGCTTCTGCCCCCTCCCGAGACCGTTGTTGTGATCGTGATCCTCTGAACCGTGCAAGACGTCTCTTGTCTGGAAGGGAGGTGGCAGGGAATGAGCATGACCTGATGGTGCTCCTGGATCCATCCCCACCATTGACACATCCCCCGTCCACCACCACTCAACTCAGCTCAACTCTTCCTTTTTCTTCACATTCAGCTGCCTGCACATTCCATCTCCATCTCAGCCATCATCACTTCCCTTTCTTCTTCTGGACTCCAATATGCCGCCTATTCTGTACCTTTCACAATTCTAAAAATCCCCTCCCCTTCTCTATCCCTGTGGCTTCTGAATCAACACACACAGTAGAAACCAACCAAAAAATATATTGTTATTTGTCACTGTCAGATGAAGAACCATAACAAATCACAGATAAGATGTTGAATCTATGTGCCTGGCTTCATCTGAAGCAGCAAGAAAGTTTTGGATGAAAGAAGATTGTGGGGAGGACGTGAGAAGGCTAATCAAGCATCTGCATAGATTTGATCTGGGCTGGGCTGGGGCTCTGGGCCAGGTCAAATATATGTTGTTGTGAAATGAAATGTCAGGCCAAACTCCAGGACGAGGACGATGGATAGATACAGGTGATGAGTGAAGTTAAGGATGAATGTGGTGGGGTTAAGGTTTGGTTAAGTTTAAGTCTAATAGGGCAGCGTGCGCATGGGCAAGTGGGACAGTGGGACGGTGAGCAGGTCCCCACCTGGTGACTGTCTCTCTCTCTCTACTTATCCTTTTAAATTTCTAACAGCTTAGGCAGCGAGTTAACCTCGGTTAATCATAGGCACGCATGCTTTCCATTCTGTAACTGTCTGCCTTGGGTAATCGGGGTTATCGGCAAGTCAAAACCTGGTTCTGCCTGCACAGGCCATCGTTTTGTTGTCGGCTTCAATGCAGCATCCCTCTGCATTGGAGGGAAGCGGAGTTTTAGATAAGTGGGTGCCAACTTTTAGCTAATCTGGTAATAAATTCCAGTCTTTTTATGACAAAATATTCAACTTTCAATTTATTGTATTGAAAAACTCATTTATAATGTTAAAATTTGCATAATCTTATATCACAGTCACTAATATTTACAAAATCTTATATCACAATCGCAACTTTTTTTTTACTTAAATTTTGTAAATTAACTATTGTTATATCAATTTAAATCTATTTTTAATTTCCAAATTTTATTGTATCTGTAGATTTATCCATACTTCAAATATTATTGTATCTGTAGATGTATCCATACTTTATGTTTTAAGAAGTTTAGATGTATCCATACTTTATGTTTTAAGAAGTTTAGGTACTTATTTAAGGAAAAAGGTTAATCTTTTTTATTTTTTCAGAGATCATTAATAAATATGCTCAGATATTTTAGGTGGTTTCAATATATTGATTTATAATATTTTACAGAATAAAATGGAATAATAGATTTTAATATTTATATTACACTTTAATATAAGTTATTAATTTTAGTATATATAATATAAATTTTATGCTTTTAATTAAAAAATTAAAATTTTAAAGATGAATTTATATATAATATAAAGCTTTAGTATATTTTCAAGATGATTTTTTTTTCTTAAAAGTTATTATTTTGTAAATATTTTTTAATATTATAAATTTGAGTTATATGATTTGTACAATCTAAATGTTTTATGGGTTTTTGAAAGTGCTAATCCATTTATAGATACAAAAAGTTATTATATAATATATATACATATATAGTTTTTAAGGTTTTTTAAATATTTTTTTTTGTTTTAAGATTTTGCAAATATTATATTTATGGAATAATATTCATCAAATTTTTTATTTTTAAATATTAGATTATATTAAGTGCTTTACATAATAATAAATCTATTAATTTTTTTTAACAAGTAGTTTCAATTTTATATATATATATATATATTTGACATGTTATAGAGCTAATTTTGCTCTAAATCTAATAAAGATTTGTTGGAATTATAAATTTTAGTTCTATAATTTGCAAATTTCAAATGTGTAGAGGTTATTTAGAAGGTTAAATTTATTTATGAATTTAAAAACACAATTAAAAAAAATTAAACTTAAAACATTTACAAAAATTATTTAACTAAAATTCTAAAGTTTCAGGAATAATTTTTTTTACTTAAAACATTTACAAAAATTATGTAACTAAAATTCTAAAGTTTCAAGAATAATTTTTTTTCAAAATAGTGAATCTATTTAGAAATTAATAGATCATATTGAAAACCTTCTAAGAGTTGAGAGGAAAAACCTTCTTGAGTTTTTTAATAGATCCTATTGTATTTATAATTCAATAGAATGAGGTGTCCAAGAGTTGAGAAAAAACCTTCTTGAATTTCTCAAAACTTTATTAAGTTTCTTAATAGATTCTATTATATTTATAATTCAATAAAATGAGGTGTCCAATAGTTGAGAAAAAACCTTGTTGAGTTTCTCAAACCTTTATTATGTTTCTCAATAATTTATACACTGATGATCATGGATCGATCAAAATACAAGAATAAAAAAAATTAAAATTAAAAAGATAAAGAAAAAAGTAAAGAAAAACGCCTAACTTCTAAAATAGTAGTAAAAATAATTTTGACGATACACTTCATGTTAATACGATGTTTGCAGTACATTTAACCGCGCCCACCCTATTTAACCTCGACAAATCGCAGTCCCCAAATTAGATTCATAAAATATTTGCGATGCTTTTTTCACAGGCTTTTAGGTTTATGAACGTTACAGCTCAAATTTGAGAGAAAGCCATGAAAGTTTTGACCAGATATTTGCCCTTATCGTCGTTGAAATCTGTGAGCTTTGGTCTCGGATCTGGTAGAGACAGACAGGGAGTTACAAATATCAAGCAACCATGAAGGCATGATGTCTTTAAAAAAAAACAAAAAGGTTGATCCTGAAAAGATATATAACCAGTAATAAAATAGATTTCAGGTGAACAAAACAAGTTTGCTTCATTTCATTTCGATTCCATTCCAGACAAATAAAATGTGTACATTTACAGGAATTTTGAGCCTCTAATCATTACCGTATCAAGGACGTGAAGGGCGAGAGAAGCATTTAAAAGAAGAGGAAGGAGATGGGAGTTCCAATTCCAAATGTGTTTTATCCAAAGTACAATAAAAAACATAAAACTTTCTTATGTAAGCAAGGCTTAAGAAACTGTAATAATGGAGGTGAGAAACCTAAACAGGCTGTACTTGAATTTATTGAATTGCGGTACAAAAACACAGAGTTTGAAATGATGAATCATTTTGGCAGCAAGGCCTTGGGAAACCTTGCATGCAATAAGCCGTGCTCACCCAACAAAAATCAAAAGAATCCATAAATCATTCTCTGATTCCATAGGATAAGACGATGCGCATGATTGACTCGAGGATGTCGCGTCGATATGATGGGAGGTGACATTTGATTTTTTTGACAAATTTAATATGCAATGTACTTCACAGGCAGAAGTATCCAAAAACTATAATAACAACTGAGATTAAGATCCACTCCAATGATCCCATTCACAACTGTACAAAAATTTGGTATGGAAAGTGAGTTTTTTTGGTATGAAAAGTGAGTTTTTGGTAGTGAAAATGAAGTATTATGTGATGGTTTGATTCACTTGGGAGTTAAAATGATAGCTATCTGAATTAACCTCATATCACATAATAGAAGTGCCGTGATTTACTTAAAATAAGTTAAAATAATAACCATCTAAATCAACCTCAAATCACACCAGTAAGACGGGAACCCAATTACCATTCCTAAAACTTATGGAAAAGTGGGCTCTGGCTCTGGCTGTGAGTATTTAAAGGAGGATCCCATGATAATAATAACAATATCAGCAAATTTGTCTGTGTGTGGGTGGGCGAGACCCTAAGTGGAGGCGGTGTCGTTGGTAAAAGCCTCGAGAACCGTACGAATGGAGGGGAAAACATACGTGCGCAGTGCAGTTAAGGATGTATGGCGTAAAAAAGTGTGTTTAGCTGAGAAGAAGAATAAACAAGAGGTTCGGGTGGTTCGGTTCGTTCGGGGTCAGTGGGGTGCCTCGTGGAGGGGGCCCGAATCTCGAGAAAAAGGGAAGCAAAGTACGAGGGATGGGTCCCGCGTCATATTCTTGGAGGAGTCAAACACCCTACCCAAGAAGAAGCGAAAAGAACAGTCCTTTGGCAGGGACGTGATCGTCCGTCTGTCCCTCCAAAATCGACGAGGAGTGCCAAGCGTTTGGCGCAGGACACCTTTGGCCTCGACCTCCGCTGCCACAACCTGCAACTCTCATTTAAAACCACCCATTGGCTTTCCTCCTCCTCTTTTCCTTTCCTCGCCTTTCCCCTCCCCCGTTTGCTTTCTGGCTTAATTGTTAGGTTCAGAAGTTGGAACTTGGGGCCGACTCACCCCAACGCCCCTGCTGCCCTGCCCTGCCCTGCCCTTCTCAGATCTCCCATGCCTCGCCGGCTGCCCGACTGCCAAGTACGTCTGATTGTCCCGCCTGAACCGGGCTCTCCTCAGCGCCGTTTTGTTTTTAGCTCGACCTCTTTGTCAGCCCCTTTCTTTATTTCTGGCGGAGCTTTAGGGCAGGCACCCAGAGCCCACTGCTTCAGTTCCCCAGAGCACATCTCATATATTTATTTATTTATTTATTGTAATTTATCAGAGAAGTAGGATGAGATAATGTATTCACAGTATTTTTAAATTACGATCATAATAATTATAGTTTTTTATTCTAATTTATTAAAAAAAAACAGGCTTTTGGAGTTTTTTTGGTCATAAAATATTTTTTTTGGTTAGAATGGGCAAAAAGATCCATTTGAATTTCTAATTTCCATAACGCTTTTGTTGGATTTCAATCAAATTTAACTGGAAAATATATTGAGAAACTCTCTAAAAATATAGAGCAGTTAAATTAGGGGGCATCTTTATTTCAATTGCAGATATGAAGAATGTCTTAGAGTAAAAAACGAGGTAACTTATTTCTCTTCTCTGTTCTGGTATATTCCTTAAATCTGCCATCAATATAATTTCAACAGTCTTTGTTTGACTATTTTAAATTTTGGACGTTTTAATAACTAAAGTTATTTCTCCTCTCCGTTCTGGTATATTCCTTAAACCTGCCATCAATATAATTTCAACCGTCTTTGTTTGACTATTTTAAGTTTGGGAGGTTTTAATAATTATTTTTTATTAATCATAAAAATATTTAGTAAAATTGTAATAAAATGCAATTTTTCTACTTTTGAAAATGGAAAATGGAAAAGGTGCACTCTAACAATTATGTTTTGTTTGATTGAAATCTAGTGATATCATTTACTTGGAATAATGCGATTTTGTTTGTTAGTGGTTAAAGTCTATTTTTTCAACGATATTTTCCTGTTTAGAAACTGTTGGATCTTATGACCACTATTTATATAGCTTGTAATTTGGTTTTGTTGTGATGAATAAGAATAGTTTTGTATGTACCATGTCTACCAATTTCTTTGTCTTTTGTTTAAATTGTAATTTTTATTATTTAAAATGTTTTATTAAATGAATAAATAAATTCACACACTTTAAAAAAATTTAAACATTAAAATTTGTATATTACATAGTTCAAACTTATAATTCCAAAAACTCCTTATTAAACTTTATATATATATAATTAATATAAAATAAAATAAATTTTTTTAAATATTTTCATAAATTTTAAATAATATCTTTCTTTATATTTTAAATTAAAATTTATAATATTTAATCATTATCCCAAAAAAACAAGAAATACATACTAATATACCTTTTAGTTTTATTAAAAATAATGAAAACTATTACTTCAAATTAATATATATCTCACAGTTATATATACATGTGAAACCCCACATATGATGATATGTCTTAAGTTTTATTGATTATTCTAGCCAGTTTTATTGATTATTCTAGCCATCTCTCCATTTGAAAACCAATTATATGTCTACGTAAATATTGATTTGCAATTTCATTTTATGTAACCAATCATTTGGTTATAATTTTATCCTATATTATTTTTTGGTTTGCAAAATATCTAGATGCTCAAAACCATACAAATTCCAATCATTCAAACTTCATTATTTTAAACTTCACTTTGCGATTTTTTAATTTAATTTCAAAAACGCATTTCAACTATAATTCACCTTCTGATTTTTTAATTTAAGTTCACACGTTAAATTATTAACAACATTCCAAGGGACCATGTAATTAAATAAACAAGTATTATGACATCCATGTGCTACACACAGATATCAATACCTTTTAATATTTTTAAGACCAACACACTGAAATCTATGTATCATTGAGTTGATTAGCTGGAACTAAATCAACAAGTTTTATGGCATCCATGTGCTTGACACTAGTAAGAGGACTTTATAGATACTCTTATTATAAACCTAGTTAATTATAAACATAGTGAAATTTAAATAATATTAAAATTGTGATTTCTATATTTTGTATATTTATATAAATCAATATAATATATTATTTTTTTATATGAATATTTATTAAAAAATAGTGTTTTTTTTAATATTTTTTAACTATTTAATTTTACATAAAATATGAGTGTTTCAATTTGTAATTAATTATACATATGTTAATATTAATTTTTATTATAGTTTTGAGAGCTAATTCAATTGGTTGAGTGGTGATAATGCTTTGAGTGCAACTTTACTTTTCCTTACTTTTGGCATTGAAAACACCAATATTTTTTGGTTTTATTATTTTATTATTTTTGAATTTTAAAATTTGTAATTTTGTGCTCAGAGAAATTTAAAATTTGTAATTTTGTGCTCATATAAAATCTCACAAAGTGCTTATAAGTAGTTGCCTTAAATACTTATACATAATTGGAAAATAACATACAAATAAATATCCTTCATTTATATATTCATAATAAAAATATAATGATAAAAAATACAAATATATTCATAAAAAACATAAACATCATATAATAATATTAATAACTTTAAAATTCTAACAAAAAAATCTTCATATTCAATTAAATAAAATTTATATACATTAACTTTCACATACCCTAAACCATGTTCAAAATAAAATAGTTAAAAACTTATGCATATCCAATTTTAACATTGGTTAAACTACATACTCTTCTTTCTAAAGTCCTTAAACCATCCAAAGCCTCCCTAAAACTCTTTGAATAACATGTTAGATGAGAGTAATTAAAAAACATCTATAAAATACAACGACACTAACAAGTTCCCAAAGTGAATTTTAATTTATATATATATGATTGCTGGTACATATTCTAAAGTTTACGTTTACGCCTTTGTTGCCATGTGTCTTAGCTGGTTACTTTAAATAATGGTTCTAAGCATTTATATAAAAATAAATATATTATTTTTTTTTTTTGGGAAATTTCGCTAATACTTGCTAGAGAACTCTAGCAAGAACTCTGATGAAAGTTCATATGGGCATATTTTAAATGGAGTTAAGGATAATCAGTATTGACTTATTTATCTTAGTTGTCAAAATATTATTTTATAATTAAATGTTTTGTTTAAAATTTTATTCACTTTACAAATTATATTGTAAAATAATGATGGTGAGTTATCCATGTGAAATAGTTTGATTGCAGTAGCATTAGAGAACAAACTTAACATTATACATTATAAGTGTGGGTCACTTAGGAGAGTGGATCTATGAAACTAAATTATTATAAAATAAATTTAATTTAATCAAAATTAATTAATAACTCAAATATCAATGTAGAGATTGAACTGCCAACCATTATGAGGATACCATGTGAATGATTTTGATTGTTTTGGCATTTGTGAATTTGATGATGGGATCTCATACTAAGTCTTCAAAAACTACAAATTTTAGAATTTTTAGTTGGTTGCATGTTTTTAGTTAATGTTTTTTATTAAATAAATTTATTTAGAAGTTAATATTTTTATATTTAAAGAAAGGAAAAACAACACTAATATCAATAATATCATTAATTGATGTTATGTGATTTATTTCATTAACTTTAATTCTATTTATTTATTTATAAACATTCTCTAACATAATAAATGATAAGGAAATTATCCAAACTTTTCAAAAAATTATCATCAATAAATAACACTAATAAAATATATCATAGTAAATAATTTCAATATTAAATATTTTATATAATTAATTTCAGAAAATCGTTATCTCATAATACACCATTATTTTTAATTTATTTTATTATTTACAAAATGTTATTATTCCAATATTATTATTGATTCAAAACACACTGGAAAAAATAATTACTTTTATCATTTTACCTATTATGTTAGGAATATTATAGGGAAAAAATTGTAATATAATATATTTGATATATGATATTAAATTATTTTTTAATTATTTAAATTTTTCATTTTTATATTATATATTTATTTTAAATATATATTTTATTTTATTTTTAATTTTAAAATATATTTTAATATATAAATTATATAATTTTTTATTTATTAAATATATTTTATAAATATAAATTTTAACCAATAAATTTTAAAATTCAAAATTTTTAAATATATTTTTTAAATATAATTTATTTTTCATTTTGAAATAAAATATTTTTTTAAAATAATTTAAAATATTATTTTAAAAAATATATATTAAAATATTATATTTTTTAATAAAATATTTATAATTAACTAAAGTATAAAATTGTTAAGTTTCTAGAACCTAAATCAAATGGGTATGTATCCCTAATATGAATTTAGATCCCATCAGATATAAAATCAAAGGTGCTTTCACAATTTGTCATGGAGTGGCTCATATAAATTGATTTGATTGAACAAGATAGGTGGCCAAATATTTTTGATATTATTTAGAGCATATAGGATTTGGTTTAGAGTAAAATTGGGTTCATATAAATTGATTTGATTGGACAAGATAGGTGGTTAAATATTTTTGATATTATTTAGAGTATATAGCATTTGGTTTGGAGTAAAATTTAAATAAATAATTGATTTGGTTGATATTGAATAATTACACTTTATAAGATAAGAGTTGGATTACTCTATTTTGTTCCATAGATATTTGCTACAATTAGGTAAAACCTACAATTAGGTAAAAGTTTAATTAGGTAAAGGTTTAATACTTTATACAATTAGGTGAAGAGTTAGATACTTATAAGGGAAAGAAAGTATTTAATATTTAGTCTCATACTTATTATGGAAAAAATGGTATTTTTAATGGATATATATTATGAAAGGTGTGAGTTAAAATATATTTATATTTGTATATTTATACTGAGTTTAATCTTGATATTATAGATTTATAAGAATAATAAGAATAATAAAGAAAAATATTGAAAAATCGTGTTAACAAATAATTAAAAAAAAAAACGGATATTCAAATTTTTGTTTTTAGTAATTAATATGATTGATTTAATGTATATAAAATTTTGTAAATAATTATTAGCTACCACCATTAAATTTAATATCATTTTATTTTTAATTTTATATAAAATATCATATTGGATTAATATATGTTAATGAATAAGTGTTATATGATAATAAAAAAATAGAACAAGGGTTACAATCTCTTTTAACACTAGGTTCTAAAGTGTGTTTTGCTAAATTGTGTAATCACAAGCAAAAATTTTATAATTAAGTAAATTACTTTATTGGAAAAGGTACCATAAGTATGTATTATTAAACTATGTTTTCATGCCAATGAATTATTTGTCTTGATCACCTTTGACTAAATTACCTATCTTCTTATAAAGACAAATGATAGTCTATATCCTAACCAAACTTGTAATATTTATGAGTTGGGCCATTTGCCATTTACTTCAAAGTGAAAATTAACCCCACAAGAAAGTTGTTCACTGAATTTCAAACACTAATTAATACTTTCAATTTCAATTTCAAAAACTAACTAAAACATAAACTTATTATACAATTATTTGTTGATATAAATCATAAACTTGTAATTAAATTGTTTATTAAGTTAAAGATAGAATAATTGAAGTAAAGTTATGAATACATATCTTCACAATAATAAATTAACTCTTTTAATATATTATTTACTCTCAATAACATTTAAATTTTATTCTTATACATACAAAGATTATCCTTTCTTTCTATATCAAAATCATAAAAAATAAAAAAATAAAATATCAAGATAATTGAAATAAAATTATAACTACATCTCTTCACAATAATAAATTAACGCTTTTAATATATTATAATTTTAGAGTCTATTTACTCTCAATAAAATTTAAATTTTATTCTTATACATAAAATATTATTCTTTTTTTTTATATCAAAATCATTAAAAAATATATACATTAACATATAACTATGCTATTACTCTGCACTAACATGTCTTGTCACATCATAAGGATTACAAAATCATAATCAACCAAACATAACATTAAAATTTTACATCAATTTTATTTTCCATTATATTATATTATATTATGTTTAAGAAAAACTACTTCTTAATTAATATTAATAATTTGTTTTTAATATTATAAAATTTAGTTTCATAATTTATTTGAAAAGTTAAAATTTATATATGAAATTTTTTAAATTTATTTTTTAAAATTATAAAATTTAACTTCTAGACTTACTTAAAATTTATATTAAAAAACTCTTTATTTTAAATAATTTATTTATTATTATTATTATTATTATTAATTTCACTACTCAATCTGTTAACCCCTTTAAATTCAAATCTATAACTTTGAAAAAAAAAAATAGGATATACACATTTTTAATCATTACTCAATCCTTGAGAAAGTACATACATTAACCACCCCTAAATTCAAACCTTAAAATTAACAATACACACATTAATTCTTCAACATTAACGCCATTAATGCATTTTGATTAAAGCACCATTATATAAAGGGCTTGTGGTGCGTTCCATGGGGTTATCAACTTGTTATGGCTAGGCAAGGCATGATGTAGGGTTGTTGGAATCACATTACGTTGGCAATGGCGTGTTGACTTGACTTAATGAAAAGGGTGTGGGGGAGGGTGGAGAGCGTGTTAATGAAAAGTGAGATCAGCGGGAGGGGCGGCGGTGGCAGCGTTTAAAAATAAAAAAGAGATAGAAAGAATGCGACACGTGGATGATGCACGTGACGTGACGACAAGATGACGGAGACACACACTGTAATGTTCACTCCTACGGACCCTTCTGCTTGCCACGTCCGATTTTCTGTTGGCCCACGTGACTGTGCTCTCTAAGTGTTTGTGCTTCTGCCATCTTAATTTTATTTTAATAATAATAATAATTACGATGTTATTTCAAAGGTCAACAGTAAAGTTAAAAGAGTGTAGGGTCCTTTTGTTCATGGCGGTGGTGGACCGGTGGAGGAGCATATCCCAATGGCCGCCGCCGCCTCGGCTACCGCCGCTCCTTGCGCTCTGCTCTGCTCCGCTCGTCTCCCCACCTTCCTTTCCTTGAAAGGCACGCACTTGTCTATTCTTCAACAATGAGCCCCAATGAGCTCCCCTCACTCCCTTCACACTGATGTATACCTCTCCTTAAGGCTGGAATCCAATGCTTTACTCAAATAATTTTTCACTACATAAAGCCTTGCCATCGCCACTCTTTCATCATGAACTTCCATCATGACAGTGAAATTTAGAGGAAATCAGAGGATTAGTTTTCTCTCAATTTGCCCTTATCAAATCGAAGGGTTGCTTTTATCAAATCGAAGGGTTGCTTTCATTTTATTGGAGTATGACTTAAAATTATTTAAAAAGCAAAAATAAATTATATACTTAATTTAGGTTGGATTTTGTTCCATTTTTTTGTCAAAGTATTTTTTTATTTGAGTAAGACTTAAAATTATTTTAAAAACCAAAAAAAATTATGTAAATAATTTGGAAATAGAATAATTAAAATGCAAGAGATGCACTGCATTTATAGTTATGTTCAATGATTTTTGACCCCAAAAAAAAAAATTGATTAAAAATTATATAATAGATATCTTGTTGCAAGATTGTATAATAGATATCAGGTTGTAAGTACTCGGTCCTAAAATATTAAATGCTCTGTATATTTGGGTGTGTATTATTGGCACACCTAAACATGTAGAACATTTAATGCTCTGTGGCCTAGTACTTATTATTTTTGTGAACTTTGATCATATTTTAGTGATTAAACAACAATGTACATAATATTTACACAACTATAAAATATACCACATTTTAATTGATATTGTGTATATTATTGTTCTCCTTGTTATATAATTTGTGTTGTGTTTTATATAATACAAACTAATATATAAAAGAGTATTATAGTTGAAAGATTAAGATTTTGATCAAACTGGTTTAGTTCCATACTTTTTGATATGATGATTTTTTGGAGTTGTTTGATTTTTGTATAAAAGAGAAATCAAACTTTTATCAATTTAAAACTCTAATCCATTTTTTGAGATTCTATCTTGAGATTTAGATAAACCTTTAAAACATTATCCCTTTAATAAAGAAACTTTGGTCATATAAAAAAGTATTATAGTTGAAAGATTAAGATTCAATTGTTAAAAGTGGTTTAGTTCCATAATTTTTTATATGATTATTTTTTGGATTTGTTTGATTTTTGTTTAAAAGAGAAATCCAACTTTGATCAATTTAAAACTTTAATCCATTTTTTGAGATTCTATCTTAAGATTTGAATAAACCTTTAAAACATTATCTCTTTAATAAGGAAACTTTGATCATGATAGATCTTGATCATTGCAAAAAGAAATTGTCAATAATAGAAAGAAAACTATTTTACTACTTGAGTAGCATGCACAAAGATAGATTCAAGATCTAGTCATTGTGTTACAAACAATTTCTTTTTATGATAAGAAAACATGAAATGATGGTTTTATGTTGGGGTAGTGCAATTATTCTTAGTTCAACTTAAAAATGTAATTAATTTAGAGTTATCTTAGGCTTTTCATTTGATTTGTGTTATGTTTGGTATAATATAACTTATATATATAAGAGTATTATAGTTACAAGTCAATATTGAATCATATTAATTTAGAGTTATTTTAGGCTTTTCATTTGGTTTGCGTTATGTTTTGTATAATATAAATTATATATATAGGAGTATTATAGTTACATGTCAAGATTTAATCATTAAAAGTGGTTTACTCTCATAAATGTTGATACAAAGTTTGTCTAAAGTTGTTTAATTAACCCCACAAAAAATTTGATATATGCTTTTGTATGATCCATGAATGAATGCCTGAAAGCATTGTGCATCTAAGCTTGAAGTTGCTTTATATGTCTATGGTTACATGAATATATAGTATTGTTAATTCTGTTGTAGAGCTTAGAAATTATAGACTATGACATATGTTGAGTGTTACATAAATGTCCGGTTGATGTTGAAAATGCTTGGTCTATGAATGATGAGACAGGCTTGAGAGTTTATACATACTAATACACATTGGTGTACGTTCTAAGATTCACTGTTCCAGGTCGGACCTATAAGATCCTTGAATAAGCATGTAAACTTGTACGTCCTCTTGATGAGGAATCGAGAATTTGTATCTCATTAGAGGAACTATCTAATCTACAATAGAAAGTAAGGCTCAAACGCTTATACTTGTGTAATCTACCTTTGGAGTTGTGTCTTTGATCTAGGAGGATCTTGTTAGATCAATTGCACAAGTTTAGTTCATCGTCAGCATGCAGTTCATGGGCAGCGTTCAGTCGTCGTCAGTGATGTTTGGTTCAGTAATGTGCTCTTTGGGTTAATGTCACATTGTGACAATTTATTGTAAAAGGTTTTTTTTTATATTGATGTACAAAGTCTAAAAGACTTGTATTCAAACAATTGTACTAAACCTAAGCCTAAACACCTAGTCTACAACCGTATGGTGAAACAAAATGCATAAACCTAAGTTTAAAACCATAAAACCTAACCTCTCAGACCATGTAACAACATTACATTGCAAAAAAAATTATAAATAACCCCATAGGGCTCTAACCGCGAGGGGAGAAGACCGCAACGGGCACGAGCACATGTTAATTTGTTGTGTAATCGACCTCCTCAGGTTCAATCCTAATAAAGTAGTCGCCCATCTTGAAAGAAAACCTGGAGACGTAGTCCATCAAGGACGAACTTCATAATCAATCTTGTTGTCTAGTATTGTTATGGTTTGGCTGATTTTCACTTCTGTTTACATCTTGCTTATGTTTCTCATCTGTCATAAAGTCTTTCCTTTCAAATAGTTAGCACGGTTAAAGTAGTTTAAGTTAACATTCAATTCACTGTTGGCATTAATAAATTCTAGTTTAGTTTAACATATGATCATTTCAGATCATATAATTTGGTATCAAAGCAGGTTGCGTTTGTAGAATTTTGCTAGTGAATGTTAACTAGGTCAAAGTCACAACGTGGAGAAGGAATCCTCAAGGAGATTGATCCAGAGATTAGAAAGCGAAGAGTTTCTCATAAATCGATCATGACAGGATCTGATATAGGTGAAAATCCTGAAACTAAGATGAGCGAGGAACAATTTCAACAAGAATTCTTGAGCATGCAACAGATGTTAGGAGAACTATACGAAGATAAGAAAGTGAGAGATGCAGCTTCTTCTTCAAAGAAATCGAAGAAGGACAAAGGTAAAGGAAAGGCTGATAAACCTCCTTCACCTCCATTATCTCCATAATCACCTTCTACTTCTTCTTCTTCTAGTTCAGAATATGAAATAGAAAAGAAACCTAAGAAAACCTCTCTTTTGAAACTTGATGTAAAATTTGAATTAACTATTTATGATGGCGAAATGAATCCTGAAAAGCTAGATAACTAGATTAAGTAGTTAGAAGTGCATTGTCATATTCAAAACATTTCTAATGATAAAATGAAAATTCAGTTAGCGACACTTAGAATGGGGGGAACAACTTTAATCTGGTGGGAAAGTAAAACTCAAATAGATGTAAAGCGGAAAGGTAAAGTCATCTCTTCATGGTCTAAGTTTTTAAAAGCTCTTAGGAAACAATTCTATCCTTTAGGATACATGCAACAAGTTGTTATTGATTGGCAGCATTTGAGGCAAGCTAAAGGGCAGAGTGTTCAAGAGTTTACTTAGGAGTCCAGAAAGAACGCATTAGCACTTATTATTTCATTGGATACAAATGAAACTTTATTAAAATACATTGGTAGTTTACATTCATATTTGCAGCATACATTATTGATGTTTAATCCTAATGACTTTGATGAAGTGTGTGTTCAAGCCATACATATTGAATCAGGTGGCAGACCATTCAAGTTTTCACAGAAACCATCCAGACAATTGGAAATCAAGGATTCCAAAGACAACAAGAGGAAGGGAAATCTAAAGGGAAAGAGATCAGTGATAACTCAGAAGGAAGGTGAAAGACCTACTTGTACCCATTGCTAGAGGATCAGACATGATGAGTCCAAATGTTGGAAACTTCACCCAGAACTCAGACCAAAGAAGTTCCAGAAGAAGAAAGGTGAAAAGAAGGCCAATGTAGCAATCCAACAAGATTTGGGCTCTGACTCAAGTGATGAAGGTAAAATAACTGCAATGGTTTCAACAGGTAAAACTTCTGATACTGGTTCAAGTTCTAGCACTTATGCACCTTCTTCAAACCGAAATCATCTAAATGAGGATAAAAGGGTTGAACTATTTCACATAAGGATAACTTCTAAGCAAACAAAGATAGATACATTATTTGATAGTGGATCACAGGAAAAATTAATATCTGAAGATTTAGTTAAGAAATTGGGTTGGGAGACACATAATCATTCAAGACCATACCCACTAGGTTGTATAAATAAAAAGACTCAGATTAATGTCACAAAACAGTGTCGGTTAAAATTTTCCATAACAACTAATTACATTGATGAAGTGGATTTAGATGTGATTCCAGCAAAGATATGTGGAGTAGTGCTAGGAAGTCCTTATCTCTATGATCGTGATGTAGTGGTTTATAGGAAAGAGCATAAATATCATCTTAAGAAAGATGGGATTGAATTTATTGTCAGGGCACATAAACTTAAATCGCACTTGGATTTAGTTTCAGTTAATCACATGAAGCGATTAATAAGTTCAAGTAAGAGATATGTACTTATGGTTGTAAAAGAACAAAATAAGGATCGACGAGATGCTTTTTCAAGTTGTGAATCTCAGTTCAAAGATAGATTGGTTAAAGTGGTAGATTATTTTCAAAATCTTTTTAAGGAACCAACAAATAGTCCTCCTAAAAGAGAAATACAACATGAAATACAATTAATGTATGATGCTCCTCTTCCTAATATCGGAATGTATCGCTTATCAGTTATAGAGAATGAAGAAATAAAAAAACAAATCCAAGAATTAATTGAAAAAGGTTTTATACGATCTAGTTCATCTCCATGTGGCTCACCCATAATTTTGGTTCCTAAGAAAGATGGGACATGGAGAATGTGTGTTGACTTCAGGGCCTTAAACAAGATAACAATCAAAAACAGGTATCCTCTTCCCAGAATAGATGATTTACTTGATCAACTGAAAAATGTTGTCTATTTCACTAAGTTAGATTTAAGAAGTGGGTATCATCAAATCCGCATAGCAGAAAATGACATTTGGAAGACTGCATTCAAAACTAGGCAGGGACTATTTGAATGGTTAGTAATGCCTTTTGGTTTGTGTAATGCACCAACAACTTTCTTGCAAGTTATGAATGATGTTTTCTGCCCATACATTGATAAATTTGTCATAATCTACTTAGATGACATTCTGATTTTCAGTTCCAGTATAGAAGAGCATGTTAGGCATGTTAAGCAGGTTTTCGAAGTATTGCACAGAGAAAAGTTGTACCTTAAACTTTCCAAATGTGAGTTTGGGAAAACTTCACTAAATTATCTTGGTTACATAGTTGGAGGTGGAAGTTTAAAAATAGATCCAGCTAAAATCGATGTGATTGTTAAGTGGCCAAGACCATTGAATGTGACCGAAGTTAGAAGTTTTATAGGTGCAATTCAGTATTGGAGAAAATCTATTGCTCAATTTTCTTTGATTTCTTCACCGTTACATGCTTTAACAGGTTCTAAGGTTCCCTTTTAGTGGGGAGGTAAACAAAAAAAAGTGTTTGATACACTTAAGCAGAAAATAGTCACAACACCAATCTTAGGTTTACCATATATTCAACAACCATTCAAAATTAAAACAGATGCTAGTGGTTATGCAATGGGTGCAGTCTTACTTCAAAAAGGGAAAACAATTTGTTTTCATTCAGAAACCTTTTCTAAGGCAGTAATGAATTATCTGACATATGATAAATAACTGTTTTCTTTGGTTGAAAGTGTTAAGAAGTGGAAACATTATTTAATGGGTAGGGAAATAGTGATTCATATAGATCATCAGCGGCTTTAGTACCTTCAGTCTCAAACTAAGTTGCAACAATCTCATCATTACAGATAGATGGGATTTCTTCAACAATTTCACTTAGTAATTAAGTACAAGAAAGGTGTCACAAACAAAGTAGCTGATATGTTGTCTAGACCATCTTTGAATGCTTCAATAGTGCTGCATAGTAGTTCTTTAAAGCGTGAAAGTTATATAGAACAATATAGTACAGATGTTGATTTCAAAGATATTTATGAATCACTAACTCATGGTGCTCAGGTGGAAGAAATCAATTATCATGTTCATGACAGGTTGTTATATCATCTGGGTAAGTTATGCATACCGCAGACAGAAAGAGTGCATGTTGTCCGGGAAGCACATTCTTCTCGCATTTCAAGACATTTTGGAGTAAGAAAAACAATGGCACAAGTTCAAAGGTATTGTTACTGGCCTCATATGTATGAAACTATTGCTAAATACATTAAAGGATATGTGATGAGTTTGACCAACAAACCAAGCAATTGAAAGATTGGTGTGTACATGCCACTTCAAGTTCCTTTGCGACCATGGGACAATATTTCCATGAATTTTTTTGGAGGGCTTCCTATGTCCAGGAGAGGGCATGATTACATGTATGTTGTGGTTAACAGATTCAGCAAGATGTGCATTCTTGTTCCATGCAAAAGGCAAGTGACAGCTGAACAGACTGCAAAGATGTTCTTCGATCAGGTATGGGTTCATTTTGGGTTACCTGCTTCCATTATTTCTAATCGAGGCACTCATTTTGTTGGAGAATTTTGCTCCACTTTATGGGAACTCATGGAAACAAAGTTGAAAAAGAGCACAATTTTTCATCCACAGACCGACTGACATACCAAAGTGGTGAATAGGATAGTCATACATATTCTCTGAGGTTATTGCAGTAAACATCCTAAGTTGTGGGATGAATCTTTACCTTATGTGCAACATGCTTACAATCAAGCCTTACATTCGTCAACTAATCGATCACCATTCGAAACATGTTTTGGGTATCTACCGAAGTCACCGATGGATTTCATGTTCGGCGAAGAGGATATAGTGGGTGAACATGATGATGTAAACAAACCAGTTAATTTCATTCAACATATACAACATATACATGCAGCAGTGCAGGATCAGTTAGAGAAGAGTCAGGCCAAGTATAAAATGCACCATGACAAGCATTGAGGCGATCATCATTTTCAGGTTGGCGATCAGGTATGGTTGTATATCAGTAAAGACAGGTTGAAATGAGAAGGTAAGAAACTAAAACCTATCAGGTATGGCCCTTTCAAGATTATGGAAAATATTGGAAATAATGAATTTTGATTAAATTTACCTCCTTACATGCATATTTAATCAGTTGTAAATGTGGAAAATCTAAAATTGTATGAACCCTTGATGATCATGGATCCCAAGGAAGATACACAGATTCTGACTATTGATGATTTGGCACCTGAGTATATGAATGAGTTGTAGGAAGATATCATCTTGGACAGGAAGATTCAACCTTCGAGGCATGGAGATGTTGAATATCTTCGAGTAGGACTCAAGGGAATGAATCTGAGCAAGGCAAGGTGGATGGAGATCAGAAAAGTGAGGGAATTGTACCCTCACCTGGTATCTGCTTAAAATCAAACTTTTGTGGTCCAAAAGATTTCAAGTGGAGAGGATTGATCCAAGAGGATCTTTTTACATCAATTGCATAGGCTTAGTTCATCGTCAGCATGTAGTTCATGGGCAGCGTTCAGTCGTCGTTAATGATGTTTGGGTCAGTAATGTGGTCTTTGGGTTAATGTCACATTGTGACAATTTATTGTAAAAGGTTTTTTTTTTTTTTTATATTGATGTACAAAGTCTAAAAGACTTGTATTCAAACAATTGTACTAAACCTAAGCCTAAACACCTAGTCTACAACCATATGGTGAAAAAAAATGCATAAACCTAAGTTTAAAACCCTAAAACCTAACCTCTCGGACCATGTAACAACATTACATTGCAAAAAACATTATAAATAAACCCACAAGGCTCTAACCGCACAGGGAGAAGACCGCAACGGGCATGAGCACATGTGAGCAGGCAAAGGGTTACAATTAACTGGGCGGAGTCACAGTTTAGACCACAGCAGGGTTGTGACATGTGAACACAAGGGCTTCACCGCATAGTTAGGGAAACCGCAGCAGCTAACCGCGTAGGGGAACGGAACCATCGGGTGGAGGTTGTCACATGCTAGCTGGAAAACCGCGCTAGTAGCCTTAACCACCGGGGATGAGCCTCCTGGGTGGCAGCCTGTGGTTAGACTGCGGCTGTTCACATTCTAACAGTTCACCTATTCCATGTAGTTTACCTAACCGCCAGCAGTCCGTGCTAATCCAAAGTCCATTTTGGGTTTTTTGTTGAGTTATTAACTATTTTTAATTCAACCACCATGAACCCTTAGCCTAAGGTGTCCTCTAGTGATAAGACCGAGGCCACATGATGATTAATGCTCAACCAGATGCCATGTTTAGCCATGGAAGCTCGAAATAGAACCTTGAACTCTTTAAATTCATCCTTTTGGTCATGAAGAAGGCATTAGAGTGGTTTTATAGTTTTGTATGCAGATTCTGGAGGTTATAGGCAATTTTGTTTTCAATGTAACAGGAGCATCGGGAGTCAGAATTGGGAACCATGATAGGCGTTGCAAAGCTAATTCAAAGAGATTTCTTGTGACAGTGACCAGAAGTGCCTACATGCAAAATCAGTCTAGTTAGTTTTTTGCGTAATCAACCTCTTCATATTCAATCCTAATAAAGTGATCACCCGTCTTGAAAGCGGACTCGGAGACACAATCCATCAGGGACAAACTCTGTAATCAATCTTTCTATTTGGTATCGCTGTGTTTTTGCTTCTTTTCACTTCTGGTTACATCTTGCTTATGTTTCTCACTATCTTTAAGTCTTTCCTTTCAAACAGTTCTCACGGTTAAAGCACTTTAAGTTAACATTCAGTTCATTGTTAGCATTAATCAATTCTACTTTAGTTTAACATATGATCATTTCAGATCAGTCTTCCTCATTAAGGTTCTGGTGTAATTAGATCTTGCTAATACGCATATTTATTTCATGATACCTACAGGAATTATCCTCCTCACCTTTCATAGAACCATTGCATGACCTACAGGTGTTTAGAAAATAACACCAACATTGAGACTCTCTAAATGACCCTGAAGGTTTTCTCAGAATTTTGAAACCTTATTATTCTCTAGAAGTCCCAACACCAAGAGACAAGACTACACATTCTAGAAATAAATTACCATATGTTAGTTTGTTTAGTGATGGGACCACCCGCCACCATTAGCACCATCAGACTGTTACGTTTTTCAATTAGATTGTGGTGGCAAAGCGATGGTGGTAGTAGATGAGAAGATGTCCATCTATTAGATCTGTTTATTGATGAGACTACCCACACATTAGAGAAATTTTGAGGTCTAAAATGGGCCTCCTAAGAAAAATGTACAACCAAAATAAACTTTATAAGAACTAATAGGATTCAAGATGATGATGTCAACCATGGGGATGATTCACCATTTTTGGGGTAAAAAAGTAAAAAGATTAAAAAATAATAAAACTACTTTTTCAACTTGTATTTTCAACTTATCTCCCTAAGGTTTTACTCAAATTTCGAGTAGGAGTACTCGTTGGATGAAAAATTTAATTCTTCATCCAAGGAGTACCCATGTTGCATACTTTCGATGGACCCTGCTACACCAAGAAAAAGAAATACATGAAAAAACGTTATTGCAATCACGTTTTTCATGAATTTCTCATTTTTCATGAAGCAGGGTCCATCGAAAGTATGCAACATGGATACTCCTTGGATGAGGAATCAAATTCTACATCCAATGAGTGTTCCCGCTCAAAATTTGAGCAAACCCATAGGGAGATAAGTTGAAAATACGAGTTGAAAAAGTAATATTTTCTTTATTCCCTCTAAAATTTGATGATGTAATCTAATCTTATTTTAATATTTCCACTATTATTTTATAATTTCCTTAGGAGACCCATTTTAGACCTCAAAACACCCCTAATGGTTGTTAGCACCACTAGAATGTTATGCTTTGTGATTGGATTGTGCCAGTAGTAGATGGGAAAACATTCATTGTCAGGCCATTTGTTAACATATCAACCTACTAGAGACCTCTTTGTGCATGTCAAATTCCATGATAACTCGAAAGGTCAAGAATAGGGACATAAATGAGAAATTTTCTGTTGATTGATAACACTGAGGAGAATACTCATTGAATATTCTCATCCTTATGTCAGATTTAAAATCATTATCAGTCACATGTCTTTAATGGTCTGATTATGGGTCTGCAGGATCGACGGTTAGTGGAACCTCTAGACCAATCGATGTTTAATGTTTAGGATTCATTATCAGTTGAGAACCTTTGAACAATGAGATTGTGAGGTGCCTAAATCAACGATCCACATTGATCTTGTTAGCTTTGTCGGTGTTTTGCCCAAGAATGGATCCAAAAAACTCACAAAGTCTCCAAATTTTGCTTAAACTCATGCAATGGATCCAAATTTACTCTTAAAACATTCAAAATCTTCACTAAGATCATCCAAGGAGCAAAACTGTCACATGCTGCGAGCCCTTGGAAGGGAAAAATGCACTATCGGGAAGCTAAAACACTTCAAAAACCATGAAAATCCATTATCACAGGCTTAAAACTCAAGAACGTATAACAACTGTTAGATCTGGCCGATCAATAGCCCAGATCTAAGCGGAAAATCACAAATTGGCAAGCAGAAAGGACTTCGGGCAGTGGCAATCGGCGTTGGACACTGCCGATCAGTGATCGCCGATGATCAGATCACCGGGTCGCAATTGTCGGAGGCAAATCATTGGTATCGGTGTAGGTTGTGTGGAAGGAGTGATCGCGATTGGTGATTCAACGTGGACCGTCGATTGCACGTGCAGATCGATGGCCCACATTGCATCGTCAGATTGCCATCGGCGAAAACCAAGAGATGGTGCCTTGACACAAGCACGTGCGTGACCTGATGGGCCAGACCCAACAGAATTATATACTATATTTGATAAATTTTCAGGTCCGTGGGAAGGCCTGTTTTCAACGTTTTTTGTGTATTTTCATTGTTTCAATGAAATAAAAAGGAGCCTTGGCCAGCACCGATAGTGATGAAGCCCAGAGCCTTTCAAGTGAAATATATATATTTTGAAGTTCGCCAAAGGCAATTTTTCATGTTTTCCAGCGTTTTCCACGAATTTCCAAATACAAAGGGAAGCGAGCGAATTGGCCAGCTGCGATATGTGACAATGACCTGAAGGGAAGACTCAATAAAGGAATTAATCATGTTTATGGACTTTTTGAAGTCCGAAAAGGACAGAGAGGGGCGGGAATTCTTAGAATTGTTGTGTTTTCTGTTAATAACAGAAAGCAGTCACTATCTGCATTTTAAAGGGATTTCATAGGCTCGAAGAGCCATTATGCCACAGAGCAGAGGCTGAATCAACGACAAAGTAGTCATGGAGCCACAACACACGTAGCTAGCCTGCAATAGAAGTGATTAAGAAGCATAGACAATGCAACACTACCAAATCAACCCAAAGCAATCGTGAAGCCCTAGCACGACATAGCCACAACAAACAGAATTATCGTGGAGAATCTCTGGCATGAGAGAGCTCCCAAACAGTGTAGCAACTACCTAAAATATTTGAATGTGGTTATTCCTATGTCAGAAGAGGAAAACCTCCGCGCACTGCTTGCCGATTGAGGGAATCAAACAATTAACAAGACAAAGGGATAGATCAAGACCTCTAAAGCCTCAGAAGGCTCAACATCATTGTAAAAGAGCTATAAATAGCTGAAAACTAAATGTAACAAGGGTTCAACCTTTGGAGACTGTGGAGACTCTACTCCTCTAGCTTCTCATCTGCATTCTTTAGTAATACAAGCTTCTTTTGCTGTTATATGTTCAATGTCCATTTCTCTTATGTTCTAAGCTTTCACTTGGATAGTTTATTCATGTTTCTTCTGTATCTAATGCCAGATAATTGTCATCTTATCTCTGCGTTGATAAATTAGACTTGCAAGCTTCTTTACTGCCTGTAGCTAGCCATTTATATGTGTTATTATATATGCATCTGCCAATATAGTCAGTAAGCTCATTTGCTACCTGTAGCTAGCCATTCATATATGTTCATGTATGCAATCTGCTGGTACTATCAGTATTCTCCATCTATCCATTAAATCTACAAACTATTGAGCATTAGTGGTCTAAAGCCTTGTGTTGTTGAGGGTGTTCATGCATGTCTTGAGTGAGAATAGAGCTAAAATGGTTATCTGACTTGATCCAAACCATCATCCATTCCAATAGTCTTGAGAAAAATATTGAAGATTATATGTTACCAGGCATCTCCGAGCTGCAACCTAGGAGAGTTTCCTGGAGTGCTAACATAATTGGCACTGTTTCCGGGGAGAGGAAACTAAAGCTCAGCTTCCCTACGAAATGACATAGATCCAGCTTTGATGATAGACAAAGTTTGGGCACTTTTTTGGTTGTAATAATCTATTTGGCGATTCTACTGGAGGTCGAACCTCTTGGCGACTCCACTTCATAGTTTTGGCTCAGTTTGTGAGGCATACTCGCAGAAATCCTCAGAAGTCACAAGCTGACCTAGTACATGGCCCTGAAAAGATCATCAAAGAAAGTAAGTGTTATAGACATATTTTGGCACTGCAACCCCAATCACATATGTCAATAAACAAAGGGCTTCTAAGTCCCTAAAAGTATTGTTTCATACCCTAAAGGAGCAAGGTCATCTGATTACATCATCTCCCAGAAGTTCTCCCTAAAAAACTACTCAGAACTGGTCAAAACTGGACCATACATACTGCTCAATGCTAAGGGTGCGATGCATCTCGCCTGTCACATGCAAAAGGTGCGATGCATACTAACAAGCCCTTCTATGGGGTGTGATGAGCGAGAGAAAACAAATGGCAGAGGCAATTGGCTAGGTGGAAACCCATAGAATCTTCTAGAAACTGCCCATTTGACACTTGCCTCTCTGAATTCACCCAGGGATGAGTAAGAGATCATGAATCTCCAAGTGGAACCAAGAACTATCAGAGAGAGGACACTAATCAAAATCCCAGAAGCTGACTCACCCACCTGCAAACATCTATATATGGATCCCTCATCCATGAGATCCAGAGGGCTGGAATTTTTTATTTTGTAAGGAAGTGCTGTTGGTTTCTCCGTGCAACATTGTTGGGTGATCTAAGATTTTCATGAGGTGAAGAGGGCTTTCATGCTGGGAGGATGGCACTGGGTCAGACCAATGGGTTGTAATCCTCTCTTCTACTACTTCTATCAATAAAGCTATTTGAGTTTTCCTCCATATGTTTGTGTATCTTTGAATCTTGTCTTGATATATGCATTTGTATGGTTAATATATATCCGATCCTATATTTTTTATGGTTATAGATCTCTATGCTTTGATGGTATCATGCTGCTTTGACTCCACAGGTGTTCTTTGAAGCGAGACAAGTGAAGAAAGAGTGGTGAATTTTAGTCAAAGGGGAAAGGAAACAAGCAAGGAGCTAAGCGAAAGACTGAGGTTGGTACTCTCTGCTTCTTTCTCATCTATCCCTCATAAAGGAAAACACAAGTGACTTTAGTTTGTTTGCTTCTAAGATAGCTACCCGTCTTAGTGGGACTAGCAACTCTGAATGGACACTAGTTTTCTCGATAACAAAATGGCGACTCTGTTGGGGAGCGAATAGTTTGTTTGCTTGTTTATATTTGTTTGCTTTATAAACTACAGACAGAGCCTGAAGTTAAGCCAGCTAGCCTTTGAACTGCATTTGCTATGCAAGTGTAAAGTAGATCAATGCTGCTTCAATCTATCTCCGGGTTTTGTTTATAAACTGAACAACTGACTTGCAAACATCCTAAGTGCCCTGGTGGTGGCTCAAGTAACCTCATTAGATCAGCCCCTATGCTTTGTATTTACTGACTATCATTAGCTCAGCCTAAATCCCTGAACTAAGTTGCAAACTGTGACCAAAAACCAAGTTAAAGTCTTGTCCTTGGACCATCGCACTGTCTCCTTTTGACAGTCTGGATGCATCGCACCTCCCGTGTGTTGTAGGTGAGATGCATCCCTGTTTCCCTGTGTTATAGGTGCGATGATCAGATAAGATTGTTTCTGCCTCTAGATTTTGGTTTTTTCTTCATTGTCTTCAGCTTTATTCAGGAGTTTTGTTGTCTGTGATCAGTATACCACTGTTGAAACTCCCTTCCTTTGCATTATTCAGCCTCCATTGTACAAAGAATTGTGAATGTTTTTATGTATTTTTTTCCATTTACAGTTATCCTTTACAAAAAGTAGCTTAATCAAACTATCATCTTTTGATTTGGAAGTGTTACAAGTGTCGTTTTCAGTCAAAGAAAAGAATTCTACTATTTTTGATAGTCGATTACACTGTTACTCTTGTATTTGATTTGAATTAATAGTATTTAAAGTGTCGAAAGCAGTTTTCAAATTGAAGTTGAAAGTGTCGCTCCTAGCCTTCCTTTCATTTTTTAAATTCGAAATCGCAAAGTGTCGTCTTAGCCTTCCTTTCATTTTTTGAATTCGAAATCACAAAGTAATTTTCCTTTTGTTTTTTGAATTCGAAATCGCAAAGTATTGTCTTAGTCTTCCTTTTGTTTTTTGAATTTGAAATCGTAAAGTGTCGTCTTCGTCTTCCTTTCGTATTTTGAAGAGAAAATTGTTAGTACTGTCGCTTTGAAAGAAAAGATAGTTCGGATTTGTACTTAGCATTCTCTTTGTCATTCACACATTAAGAAAGCGAAAAACAAATACATGCATGTGCATTTGCATTTAGACTGCTTGTGGAGATTGATTTAGGACAATGCATTTTAGTGTGTGCTCTCTGCTCTATGTTGAAAGATTTCTATTTCTCTTTCCTTAGTAGCTAGGATTTTCATTGCGAAAAGAAGAGTAAACAATTGTTTATCATCTTAGATTGCATATTTAGGAATTGTATATCTACATCATGCGGTGAACCTTAAAGGCAAACTTCTTAAGAAAGATCAACTGTAAAATAAATTCAATGAACATAAAAATGCTTTGGAACCTAACGCACAACATTTAGAAGTCTAGGCTAGAGACGTATTTCGGCATCGTAAAGCCTAGTAACTATCGCTTTCATCGTAGGTTGGGTGATTCCTCCTCTTTGAGACAACAAGTGCCAGTACGGACCTGTGCTCCCACATACCGTCGAGTATATATTGGGAGACCACAACATGCTATATCCTTTATCCTTAGGGAGCTGTGTCTTCCGCCCTATCAATCGCAATGCACTGAAAATAGCATTCAGGAAGATTGATTTCCATACCGTAAAAAGTATTCTGCAGTTTTGTGATTGGTTTGGTAATCCCTCTGTCTAGATTTCCAAAGTAGTCACTTTCATTCCTTTTTAGACTCCTTAAAAGAAAAGGTCCATCTAATCACTTGTCACTTCAAGCTCATTAAAAATCGAAGGCGACTAAAGTCATCTTTAGCTTTTTCTCAACTCTTAAAAATTGAAAAAGAAAGTTGTGTCAAAGCGTCATAAAATTTATTTTAATCGGAATAACATTACTGTTCCCTCGTTGGTCTTAGGTTGAGAAAATGGAGTCCACCAATCAAGGATTTCCCCTTGGATGGAATCCTAGCCCTTTCTCCTCTTGGGGAGATGTTGGTGCACCTCATATGGCCACATCATCCCTTCCAGGACTGACAATTGACCTGCCGGTATGGCTCTTTTCGACCTCTATCGTTCAAAACACCATGATTCCTGAGCAATCGAATAAGCAACCAGATGATACTGAAGTTTCCCCCCAACCTTCTACTTCATTTATTTCTCCCTCTCCTTCTTCCTCTTTGCTTGGTAAAGCTGGTAAAACTAAAAACCAAGTAACTGAGAAGAAGAAGAAAGAGAAGGAGAAGAAGAAGAAGAAGAAGAAGCCAACGGTGAAAGGGGGAAACCATGCATCGTCTAGCGAAAATCCACACACTGCACCTTCCAAACCTAAATCTCCATGTGTCATTTGCAAAGGGGACCACTATCATCGAGATTGTCCTTGCATCCCACGGATCTTAAGGGACTAGTCTCCCCGCTTGCACAATCTGGTGTCCTCAACCTATGATGATCATGTTGAAAGTACACCGTCAACTAGTGAAAGCGAAGTCACTGGACAGAAAGGAAGATCTAAAATTCCTTGTAGACTGTGTGAAGGTGATCATGCCATCCACCATTGTCCCTTCCTAGACGAAGCTAAAAGAGTCTTGGATAACCGTCCTGCTTCACCACTACGACTTCCTCCTGGATACAAGAAACTCTTGCCGAGTCCATCACTAGTTGAAAATCCAACTGACACACCTTTGTGGTCAGTTGAAGCATCTATCATTGAAGATAAACCCTTTGAGTTCACACTAGACCAAAGTCAACAAATCGAGATGGCAGTCGACCCAGCCTTGTCTTCAGAAGGTCTACCTTCAAATGATACAATCACCAAAGAGAATGAGGACGATGTCGTTCAAATTCTCTTCATAAACATAGACTCCGATGAACATGGGGGAAATCTACACGTTCCTTTACCGCAGGAAGGAAGTTCATCAGAGATGTATCTGGCCATTTATTCGGTCCCACCTCCAAGCAATCTAGTCATTTCCTTCAATTGGAATCTACTAGGCAGACCCCGTCTACCATCTAATGTACCATTCTATATCATAGTACAAGCTTACAGAATGGTCATGGTCAGTACTATCATAGATGAAGGGGCTTCTGTGAGTATCCTTTCCTCAACTGCTTGGAAAGCACTTGGTTCGCCATCGCTTCTGCCTGAGATGCGAAATCTGACAGGCTTCGACAAAGGAACCAGTCGACCATTAGGGATCCTTCCAAATTTGCCTATAACTTTAAGAAGGAAAATCGTTTATCTGAACGTGATGGTAGTCCAAGGACCTTTAGATTACAATATACTCCTTGGGCATGACTACATTTATAGCATGGGAGCTATTGTTTCCTCACTCTTTTGAGTGATGTGTTTTCCGCATGAAGGCAGAGTGGTCCAGCTCATAGACCAACTTTCATTCCCCGGTTCACACATAGCTAATAGTCAAGTGCCATCCCTAACTGGTCTTTTTACGCAAGGAATGTCTCATCAATCTCCAGTTTGTCCACCTGATGAGTGCAAGTGATTCGGTGATTGTGACTGAAACCCAGGAGGCATGCGCCCTGGTCTGCTTCGGCAGGAAAACCCCAGTTATAAGGTAGGTTTCCGCGTAGGAATATGACTAGTCTAACACACCCGTCCATTTAGGAAAATGGGATTAGACTAGAATAAGATTCCTCCGTCAGAAGGTATGCCTTTCCCGATAGAGCCAAGGAAGTGTTTTGTCTGCAAATTGAATGGTAACCTAGAAACTCTACTTCGTTATACCTGGGGGCATGCAAACCTTTTTGCATGCAAGTGAAAAGCGACCATTTATTTTCTTAGTTTGTAGGTTCTTAACCCTTTAAACTTGTAGGATTGGTCGTTCCTAGCTTACATAATGAAAGGATCCGGAGCAAAGTTTCGAATGGGGCAAGCTCCCTAAAAAATGAACCTATCAATGAGACATCCTTATTATACAATTGGCACGAGCAGTTTTACGCGAAGTTTAAGGTCGTTAAAAAATAAACCTAGCAATAGTTATATGTTCCACCAGAGTTTAAGCTCATTAAAAAATGAACCCACCTCCAGTAGATAACCATTGTGATTGCATTATTATCAGCTTTTGAGCCTTGGTCATGTTCTTACCATCACCTCCACTCTTTTTTAGCCGATCATATGCCTCCATTTGATTGTTTACCCCTTTTGAGGAATAACTGTGATGAGTGATCCTATTAGCCACCTTCTTTACACTACCGTGATTGAAAAGTTCCAAACCTTACCTAGAACCAGCTGCTATCCAGAAACATCACTCGTTCCTCAAAAAACGAGTCTCCTTTAAGCTCTATTCATCTGACTCGTAAAATATGAAAAGATTGCCGAGCAATTGGCCTCTCTGGCTCGTTAAAGTTATTAGAAATGCTATCCCTCCTCTAGATTTTAATCTTTTTGGACCTGATGGATCATTACACAAAAAGATCGAGCTTTTGCCTTGTTTGGGTCGTTAAAACTATCGAAAAGTCATCCCTTTCGTATTGTTTTATACTTTTTTGGACCTAAGGGATTATATTATGAAAACGGAATATTGGAGTTTCATTTTTGTCCCTTTTTAGACTCTCTAAAATTGAAAAAGACCGAGTTATCTTTGTCGTTAAACTCGTTAAAACAATAGTGACAAACTTTTCCATGCAGGCAAGAGCGAGTTTCACTGTCGCTAGGCTCATTAAAACATAGTGACGGGTTTGCTCGAAGGGAAATTATAGAACAAGCATATGTTATCCTCCTCAAGCTTGAAAAAAATAAAGAGGTACTGGTCAGAAATGACTAGGGAAATTGGGAAGAAAACTTGAAGAAACTTTATTGGTAGCAGGTCGCTCTTGAACATGACACTTTCACTCCATCACCATGATTGAGTCGGGTTGGGTTATTTCATTCACTGGTCATATCACCATTGGTCCACCGTACCATCCATTTTTGGGGTTAACGCTACCAATCCATTTCAGTGTCGCCAATATGTTCAAGAGAAGTCGTTCAGAGAATTCACCAACCTAGTTTGTGTCTCATCCGTTGCAATACCTTCACGCTTCATTCTTTCATGACCGCCACCCTGAACCTTGTATCATCAGATCGTTTTCACCTCCACAAAATCATTTGCTCCATTCCGTGTCGTAGATGTGGGATTCATTAATGCCCTCCTATGACGGGTCACTTCTTATCGACATCAGCTCATTATCCAAGAAGTCGACCTAGGAACAACCCTTTCAGTACTTTGAAGCTTGCATGCCTCAATGGCAAGTTTCTCACTTCCGACAACAGGTTTACATTAATGGCCTTCGACCGAAAGATTTTGCGTGGTGTTCGACATCAACTCATGTATTCACACCACGTGAATTGTACTACAGTACCTTGAGGGTCATTATCATTATCGGTGATTCCTCTCGTGCCTATTAATAGCTTACATCATTGGCTGGTAATCAGGCGATGTCTTTCCATGTTCGACGCCAGAACATCTTTTCACATGGATCGACTTGTACTTCGGGTGAATATTGAATGAGTTTTGAAGACCTCAGATCTAGTTTCATCCATTCGAGCTGTGATATATTCAGGAAAATAAAAACATCAAATGTACATCATTGTTGCACAGATAATCATCCAAGCCAAAGGATGATGGCTCTACCAGAATCATCAGTCTGCCACATAGACGGTTGTATGTCCTATGTACATGAAAATGAATTTATAAAGCTGAGCATGGGAATGCTTGCCTCAGCTAGATCATGAAAATATTATGAAGATAATGTATTGTATTGTATCTTATTATAGGTCACCTTCTAGTTCGAGAAACCTCGGATCCTCATGGTAAAGCATTTCGCCCGACATCTGCAGATTTACGACCTCATGCTTTAGGGGGCAACTATTATAGACATATTTGGGCATTGCAACCCCAATCACATATGTCCATAAACCAAGGGCTTCTAAGTCCCTAAAAGTATTGTTTCATACCCAAAAGGAGCAAGGTCAGCTGATTACATCATCTCCCAGAAGTTCTCCCTAAAAAACTACTCAGAACTGGTCAAAACTGGACCATACAAACTGCTCAGTGCTAAGGGTGTGATGCATCTCACCTGCCACATGCAAAAGGTGCGATTAATACTAAAAATCCCTTCTGTGGGGTGCGATGAGCGAGAGAAAACAAATGGCAGAGGCAGTTGGCTAGGTGGAAACCTAGAGAATCTTCTAGAAACTACCCATTTGACACTTGCCTCTCTGAATTTGCCCAGGGATGAGTAAGAGATCATGAATCTCCAAGTGGTTCCAAGAACTATCAGAGAGAGGACACTAATCAAAATCCCAGAAGCTGACTCAACCACCTGCAAACATCTATATATGGATCCCTCATCCTAGAGATCCAGAGGGCTGGAATTTTATATTTTGTAAGGAAGTGTTGTTGGTTTCTCTTTGCAACATTGTTGGGTGATCTAAACTTTTCATGAGGTGAAGAGGGCTTTCATGCTGGGAGGATGGCACTGGGTTAGACCAATGGGTTGTAATCCTCTCTTCTACTACTTTTATCAATAAAGCTATTTGATTTTTCCTCCATATGTTTGTGTATCTTTGAATCTTGTCTTGATATATGCATTTGTATGGTTAATATATATCTGATCCTATATTGTTTATGGTTATAGATCTTTATCCTTTGATGGTATCATGCTGCTTTGACTCCACAGGTGTTCTTTGAAGCAGGACAAGTGAGGAAAGAGTGGTGAATTTCTGTCAAAGGGGAAAGGAAACAAGCAAGGAGCCAAGCGAAAGACTGAGGTTGGTACTCTCTGCTTCTTTCTCATCTATCTCTTGTAAAGGAAAACACAAGTGACTTTAGTTTGTTTGTTTCTAAGATAGCTACCCGTCTTAGTGGGACTAGCAGCTCTGAATGGACACTAGTTTTCCCGATAACAGTAAGGTATTGCAGAAAGGAGCATCAGGTTCAGGTAAACCTAAACAATCTCCTATATCTCTTCAAGAAATTCCTGTAATAGAACAAATATATGTTGATAGTATAGCTTCTAATATTGGCAACGAAGAAAAACTCTTAGAGATTCATAAAGCTCCTTATTCTTTAGGTTTTCCTTTTGTTGTATGCCCAAAGGAAACCTCACCTCCTATCCATTATACTCCCTCAGTCCTATCAATCACTCCTCAGCCCTCTATCATTTAGACTGCCAGTACTCTTTTAGCCACCACAGCTATGGCAGATCCAAAAGCACCTACCAAAATGGAAAGAATCATAGCTGCTAGGTATGGACCTCTAATACTACCCACTCCTTTGAATGCTATGCCTAGTGGAGAATATCATAATTATATGCCTAAGTTCACTGGAACTAAAGGTGTTTCAGCTGAATAACATCTTGAGTCATTCTATAGCTATGCTGATAACCTGTACATTAGTGAATATGATGTTTGGATGAGAGTCTTTGTCCAAAGCCTAGATGGAGAGGCTAGAAAATGGTTCAGAGAACTGACCCGAGCATCTATAGCAGATATTGAGGCCTTAGATGATGCATTCCTAAAGCATTGGGGGGATAAGAAGGATCTCCTTTACTACCACACTGAGTTTGGGAACTTATAGAGGGAAAATGGTGAGCTGCTATCTGATTTTAATAAGAGATTTAACCACATGTACAACAAGATACCAGCTGAAGTGAAACCCACCACTACCTCTGCTAGACTCATCTATGCCAGTGCCTTTGATTCTAACTTCTATTTACTGTTGAGGGAGAGGCGATGTGCTTCTTTGGCTAATATGCAAGATGAAACCTTGGAAGTAGAATCAAACATCATGGCTGCAGAAAAGCTCAAACGTAATGATGATAGAAGAAGACAGAGGGGCGAGCCTTCATCATCTTCAGATCCAAAGATTGATAAAAAGGCCAAGATGATATAGTCAGTAGCCTTTGAAGTTTCCAAATTAAAGGTTGAGTAGCATTCTTGGAAAGGAAGGGTTCCTAATACCTTTGCTCCTCCAAATCCAAATCCATATAGAAGAGCAAATGAGTAGTTGCAAATTTTGCAAAGAAACAAAGATGCCAATGAAGACCAAAGGGTGAAGACCCCTTTTCAAAATGCAATCATGGAAGAAGAGAAGTTTGAGGAAGATGATGAGATCCATTCTATGGAAGACAAAGGCAGTGCCACTTTTTTAACCAAAGCTGCCTTTGAGAATTCATTATTCAATGGACAAATCAGCCAAGAATGGGATGGTGAAGCTATTCTACAAATTGTAGATCAGCACCAATATAATCTGAGGTCTATGATGCATAATGTCAAAGAAACTCTTGTTCATAAAGTTGGTGTCTCTACAGAATAGCAAGCTAATAAGCAGAAGAAACTAATAGTTGATCCTATCATCCTCAAAGCTCCAGCCATAGAGGTAAGAGGCCTTGACAAGTCCCCTTCTTCTTTTAGTTTTCAATCAGAAATCTAGAAGCCAAGAATACCTATGCCCTTGAGCCTAAAACCATCTAAGTTTCCATTGACTATGTAAATCTGAAAGATGACCAACCAATTTTTATTCTCAACCTAATGATTGAAAATTGTGAAGACAGCTCCCCATCATTCTATGTTTCTCTATCTATTCATGATGAAATCCTTCACAATTGCCCTCTAGACACTAGAGCCAGCAATAATTCAATGCCCAAGGCTGTCATGGATAAGTTCGATCTTGACATTACCAAGCCTTATCGGTTGGCCTCTAAACAGCTTAAAAAATTAGTTTTCCAGATCACAGAGGAAGAAGGCCCACAGATTTGGGACATGTTCTTTGATGGGGATTGCTCTGAGGAAGCTGCAGGAATAGGTGAAGTCCTTGTGTCCCCCACACAAGAATGCATTGATTCATCTTTCATATTAACTTTTCAGGTCACAAATGACACGACAAATTATGAAACAGACCTTATTATTCAGTAGGTGTACAAAACCTCCCAATCAAAACATCCAAGGCCAAAAGCATATAGAGAGGAGGTGAAATATAGAACAACTCTGCCTAATAATATCAAATGTTGGAATTTTTTTGAAGTAGAGGATCAAATCAATAGGCTTTTGCAAGTCTTTGACGAATTCATTGATATACTTGTTATAAAATTATATATTACGGAGTAATGGAACACATAAAATATTGCAGAAATATAAACACAAAAAATGCATAAAACAAGGGAGACACAGATATACGTGGTTCACCCAGTTTGGGCTACGTCCACCCCAAATAGAGAATCCTTCCTTTCTATTATCCAGCAAAATGAAGAGACTCAACCTATAGCAAATTCGTTGTAATATCCTCTATTTTCTCTCACTGTCTCACCTCTCTGCTTCTAGCTCAGAGAATACACATCTATTACACAACCTCAAATACAAATTCCCTTATACAAAGAGAGGGGTTTCCTTCTAGGGCAAAAAACCCTAAACTAAACATAAGTTCTACCGTCAAATCATCTGCCTAATGAACGGCCCAGATTGACTAGAAATTACTATACTTTCACAAGGCAATTTTACATATGTTTTTAGCTTTAGGGGCGCTACCCCCGAAACCCCCACCGGGGGACCACTGGCCCCCAAACCCCCCAGCCTGGGGGGATCGACCCCCCTAAACCCCCACGGGGGGGACAAGTCCCCCCTGCACCCCCCCGTGTGGACGGGTGTACAAACTTCATGGGGTATACATCTGACTGAAACAAAGACCTCTAAACAATCATGCTCCATACTCAACAATACACATTGACCAAGAGAAAGAAATCTTTCATAGAAAGGTAAAAAGGTTCAATTCTCAATTTGGTGACTGTTTTCTCAAAAGGAATGCATTAAAGGAAGGAGGACATGTTTTTGATGGCCCATTTAATGGACTGTTCTTTGAACTTTATTTCAATTAAAGGCTTTCAAGCCTTGGTATTGTAAATACGTTGTTTTTAAGTTGTATTTCATGCTAAATAGACTCCATTCCCAATGCAACACTAGGAGGAAGATTTGATCTTGTTTTTTATAGGAAAGGCATGGTTATGTAGTTCTTGAAACCTCATAGGGAGGCTTTCATCCCCGGAAGGAGCCAATGTTAGCTTTGTTGGCGTTTGGCCCAAGAATGGATCCAAAACACTCCCAAAGTCTCCAAAGTTTGCTTAAAATCATGCAATGGATCAAAATTTTCTCTTAAAATCTTCAAAATATTCACTAAGATCATCTAAGGAGCAAAACCATCACATGCTGAGAGCCCTTGGAAGGGAAAAAATGCACTATCGGGAGGCTAAAACACTTCAAAAACCATGAAAATCCATTATCGCAGGCTTAAAACTCAAGAATGTATAGCAGTTGTTAGATATGGCTGATGAACAACCCAGATCTAAGTGGCAAATTGCAAATTGGCAAGCAGAAAGAACTTCGGGCAATGGAAATCGATGCTGGACACCGCCGATCAGCGATCGCCGATGATCGGATTGGCGGGTTGTAATCGACGGTATCGGCGCAAGTTGTGTGGAAGGAGCAATCACGATTAGCGATTCAACATGGACTATCGATCGCACACACAGATCGACGGCCCACATTGCATCGCCAGATC